>SEYY01021860.1:47500-62500 GCA_009176605.1 Armadillidium nasatum
AGAACTGAAGTTAAACAGGGAAGCGGGTGTCACCAATTTTGCTTATAGCATATCTGGATGTGGTGATAAAGGAGGTGAGAGAGGATACAGGAGACCTGGACTGTGATATTTTAACAAATGCGGATGATCTGGTGTGCTGGAGCGAGGAGGGAGATAGGCTGAGGGAGGTGGTGATGTGTTTTGCTTTAGGCTTAGAGATACAAGATTGACTATGAATACAGAAAAGGGAGAGGGAGAGAGAGGGAGAGCTGAGAATAGTCAATGAGAGGACTGAGATAAGGTTAATGGAGAAATTTAAGTATCTGGGAAGTGTATTTGAAAAAGGAGGAAATACACAGATCACAAGCAGGATATCCCAGTACAGGGGAGTTGTGAGACCAGTGTATCCCATACTAAGAGATAAACAAATGAGTGTGGAAGTGAGGAGGAGGATCTTCTTCGAGTGTGTTAACACTGATCCTACTATGGAGCACGACCACTAGGGAGGATAGTAGAATACAGTCGGAGGAGATGTACGTGCTAAGAACGATTGTGGAAAAGACCAGAAGAAACAGACAGAGAAAAGAAAGGATAAAAAAGGAGGGAAGAGTGAAGATCATGCTAAATAAAATGGATACAGCCAAACTGAGGGGGTGGAGACATCTGATGAGAATGCAGGAGGGGAGAGTTGCCAGGAAGAGATGGGATTGGAGATCAGAGGGAACTAGACCAAGAGGAAGACCTAGGAAGAGACGAAAGAACTCGGTGGAGGAACCACTGAGGAGATATAGAATGCCGTCGATGCAGGAGCTGAGAAATGAAGGAGTTTTAGAAGACAGAAATAGATGGAGAAGATAGCTGTCCCTATGACAGTGTCTTGAATGTTACTGGGAGCGGTTTTAATATATATATATATATATATATATATATATATATATATATATATATATATATATATATATATATTATTCCACAACTACCCACAAACGTGGGGTGTTGATTACAACTTTAGCTCTCTTTTAAAATGTTCCCCTACTTCCTTTCCTCCAGTCTTTCCACTCTCACAATCTCTACTCCCCTCCCCGAACATCCAATCTTTCTCCATCCCCCTTTCACTCTAATTTTGGCTAGCACCAAAAAATGATCCGAAATTCCTCTAGCGGATCCCCTAAGCACATTCACGTCTAATAATCTATCCCTTATCTTCTTCCTAATACATATATAGTCTATCAAACCCCTTTCACCATTTACCCCACTAACCCAGGTCAACTTATGATTCAACTTTTTAATAAACCAGGTATTCCCTTATAAATCTATTTGCCATACAAACTTCTATTAAACTATCTCCATTCAAATTTCTATCACCCACCCCGAAAGGACCCACGACCCAACCTTCAATGTCTGTACCAACTCTTGCATTTAAATCTCCTACTAAACACACATTTACATATGCTCCAAAACCCTATAAGAAATCATTTAAGTTCTCCCAAAACAAACTTCCCTCGCTCCATTCACCTGATCATAAGCACAAACAAAAACCCATTCCTCTCTATTAACACTTAGCTTCACCCATACTATTCTTGACGAAATTCTTACACACTCTCTCATACATTCCCACCATCTTTGGCCCAACACTATCTCCACCCCTTCCCTAGCTCTCACTCTCTCACTAACTCCTGAAAACACCCCTTTAAAGTCACTAAATTCAATCTCCCCTTTCCCTTTTAGCTTAGTTTCAGTCAACTCTAATAAATCCAGCTTTTTATCCTTACCTATCTCCCCAATTTCAACTTTTTTCAAATCATCATTTTTAACCTCATACGCTCAAACAACCAAACTCCATTTTAACTCCATTCTTACGACTCTAGTAGTATACGGTTCGACCCTCACCCACTGGAGGATTGAACCTTCTCCTCGCAGCACCTCTCCCCAAAGTTAAATATAAAATTAAAATATTTAAAGTTAATTAAATATATAAAAATTAAATTAAAAAAAAAAAAAAAATTAAAAAAAAAATGAAATCTTTAAAAAACAGAAAACAAATAAAAAATTTTATTTTGTATTTGTACCCAAAATTTAACAAAGTACTTTCAAATAATTAATTAAACAACTAATCCTTTGACAATTAAAATCAACATTAAACCTATTAAACCTATTATATGAACAGCTAAAAATTAACTATTAATCTCTCAAAATAAAATATTCCAATAAAATAATAAAATAATAAAAAGTACAAAATTTCTAAACAAATCAAAATTTAACAAATTAGTTACTTAAACTTGAAAAAAATATATAGATAAACAAAAATACAAATGCAAAACAAAAAATAAAATATACAAAATGTAAAATTAAAATATGCTAAAATATGTAAAAATATGTAAAATATGCTAAAATATGTAAAAATAAAATATACAAATGTAAAATTAAAATATGCTACCTATATTACTAAGAAAAGTAATAAATATATAAAATATAAATTATACACACTATGAAAAAAAAAAAAAAAAAAAAAAAAAAAAAAAAATCAATACACACTGAAATACGTACCGTACGTAACGAATAACCATATATATATATATATATATATATATATATATATATATATATATATATATATATATATATATATATATATATATATATATATATATATATATATATATATATATATATATATATATATATATATATATATATATATTATATATATATATATATATATATATATATAATATATATATATATATATATATATATATATATATATATATATATATATATATAATATATATATAATATATATATATATATATATAATATATATATATATATATATATATATATATATAAAAAAAGCACCGAACTATTTATATATTATGCACTCCAATAAAAAGATATAATTATATATAAATATATTATTATATATTATAAATATATAATAATAAATATTATAATATAAATATATAAATTAATATATATCTATAATAATAATATATAATTATATATATATATAATAAATAAATATATACTATATTTTACTATATATATATATAAAAACAGTAATGTTCATATATTGATATTACTATATATATATATATATATATATATATATATATATATATATATATATATTATATATATATATATATTATATATATATATATATATATATATATATATATATATATATATATATATATATATATATATATATATATATATATATATATATATATATATATATATATATATATATATATATATATATATATATATATATATATATATATGCTCACACTAATTAATCTCATTGGTTAATGAAATAATTTTATAAGAAATAATTATTATTATACATTTATAAACATTAGAAGCCAAAATAAAATGAAAATTAGTAAAAATAACTAGCATATAAAATATATGTTCTCTTCTTGAAGTTGATAAACGATTTTAAATGTAAATATTATGTTTTCATGTTAGATTCATTGTCTATTAAATCTTTTATTAATAGATATATGAAAATATTTTGATTTTATGTTAATATAATATTCATTTTAAACTTTCATAAGATGTAGTTTTGATATTATTAGTAAGAATGCTATCCTTTACAGGTTCTGGAGTTTTTGCCTTTTTGCTGAAAAAACTGAGATAAGTTACTGAGCCAACGAAGATCGCCAGGTGGTATAAAATGAAAAAGTGTGAACCCCAAGGAAGCTTGAATTTTTCGAATAGATATCCTCCAAGTTGGGCTCCTACGAAATATCCGATAGCTGTTGCCGATGTATATATAGAAGAAATAATCCCATACGTTTGAATGTTTTGGGGAAAACCAGCTAATTTTACTCCTTTATTTAAAGAGGAAAAAGCAGCTATTTGTCCCCCTCCAATTCCTACCCCGTTAATAAGTAATCCAAATATGCATGTGTAAACACTCTTTTCAAGAGGAATATATGGTGCAGGACCGACTAAAAGCAGTCCACATATTGTAATAATTGACGAAAAAGAGTTAATCAATAGAGGGCTGTCAAATTTTTCACAAAGTTTACTCCAGCCAAAGGAAGAAAAACCGAACGCAATTCCATTACACACGAAAACTGATCCAACTTCGACAGGAGAAAGATTAAGATCTTTAAGATGAGGTTCAATTATAATCATAATGAGCCCACAATTAAAATAAACTCCAAACGCCGTCAAAATTCCTAGATAAACATAAGGAATTCGGTATAGTTTATTTTTCTTATATGATTTTTCTTCACTCTTTGAGTAGTGATTTGGTAGGAATAAAACAACACAAACTCCACACAAAAATAGAATCCCAATCACTGCGAAAGGAAGTACAAACCCACCTAACTCGAATAAAGCCCCTCCGATTACTGGTCCCAAAAATTGTCCAATTGAAAAAAAACTCTGGAAAAATGAAAATGCCATTTCTATACTGCTAAAAAATTCACATGAAATAATTGCTAGCCCAGAATTACGAACCATAGAGTAACCCACTGCCTCTATGACACGAAATACAACTGATAATCCGAAAAATATTGAAAATGTATTAAAGTTATCAACAAATCCGAACAAAATATTTGCCACTCCAATAAATGAAATACCCGAAAGGCTAATTCTTGCAGCTCCAAATTTGTCTATCAATACTCTGACAAATAGATTCACAATAAAGAGAGTAAAACTAAAAACACCAAAGACAAAGCCATATTGTGTTGGAGTAACTCCTTTCTTTTCCGCAATCATTGGGTAAAATGGACCTTGAAGAGAGATACTAGAGGCACATAACAGATTTAAAACACTGTAATTGATAAGAATAAACCACTGTGTTTTTGTATATTGATATGCCATGGCTGATTTAAATTCTGAATATGAATGTATTTTTATAAAATACTGATAACAAAATTTAAATTTTAAAAATCTTTAATATTATAATATATTTAAAAAATAAAAATCCTCACAATTTTTGATCTGAAAAATAAGAGAAAAGAAAATTGTTTTTATAATAATTTTAATGAAGTTATATAATATATATATATATATATATATATATATATATATATATATATATATATATATATATATATATATATATATATATATATATATATATATATAATATATATATATATATATATATATATATATATATATATATATATATATATATATATATATATATATATATATATATATATATATATATATATATATTATATATATTATTATATAATTTTTAATTATTTTTTAGAAATTTTATTCATTTGGCTTCTTCTCTCTGTTCAATTTTAGAAGCAAAATTTATTATTATTATTATTATTATTATTATTATTATTATTATTATTATTATTATTATTATTATTATTATTATTATTATTATTATTAATTATTATTATTATTATTTTATTAATTATTAAATTATTAGTAGTAGTACTAGTAGTAGTAATAATACAATTTTATTGTTTAATAAATTAGGACCTCTGTAAATATGATAAATTTCAATTTTTACATGCTATTTTATTAAGGCTCCTGCCAATATAATTTAAGGTTAAGCACATTTCAAGTGCATAATATTTGAGCTCAGACTAAAGAATTAAAAACGAATATATATATATATATATATATATATATATATATATATATATATATATATATATATATATATTATATATATATATATATATATATATATATATATATATATATATATATATATATATATATATATATATATATATATATATATATATATATTATAGATATATATATATATATAATATATTATTCAGTAAAAATAGAAGATTGTAGATAATTCCAAAAAATGTGCATGGCTTTAACAATCTTCAGCTGAGATATAAATGAACAGAGATCAGTCTTGTAATGTAAAGTTCCAGAATTTAACTATATCGAAAATCTTTAATATTACTGTAGCTCCTACATAGTAAAAATTATTGAATGATAATGCATATGAGATAGATTAATTAGAACAGTATAAAGAGAAGATAGTTGATAAGTAAGTAAAATGTTAGAGCTTTCATTATTTGAATGTAATCAGGGTGTTTTTTTTGTGTCGTGTTATTAGTTTCCAAGAACTCCAGTCGTTGTTGCTGTTATTGAGAAAATGCTCAATAAGGAGAATGCTTTAAAGAGGGTTTTGATTTCACCAAAGTATAAGGAAGTTAATTGGAAAATTCTTAGAATAATTTTGTAGTTTTCTATCTTCATACGTAATTCATGTGAATTGTCAACCAAGAAAATTAGATTTTGTAAAATTCGAATTATCAGCACCTATTGTAAATCCCAAATAGATCAGATAGGTTTCGAATTATCAGCATCTATTCTAAATCCCAAATATATCAAATAAATAAAGACAGCTCCAGTTTCACCTTGCCAATATTCTAAAACTTTTTAACTAGCTTAATATCGTTACTAGATTATTGGAAACTGAATTTGCAGTTATTATGAAATGAGATTTCAGATTTAATGTAATGTTTGTGCTGGGATTAAAAACATTAGCTTTAACCTTAAGAGAAATGCCAGAGCTCTTCAAAGAGAGGAGAAAGTTTTGAGCTTTATTTCTCTAGTGGCAATATTTATGGAGTTGACATTGGCACTCATTTAAATCGATGGCGGTGCCAAGTCACTTGACCGATCTTGCCTAAACTTTCAAGAACGTTGCAGGAAAACCATATCTAAAAGTTAATTGAAGGGATTTGGATTTATATAGCTAGCAAAAGCTTTTAGGCAACAGAATTTCGGGGAAAAAAATGAAAAGTTTATTTCTAAAAAAAAAATTTCGATGAAAATTTGCCTCATAAATTTTTTCCAGCTACACATGAAAAAACTGTCTGAAATGAATTTGAAGAAAAGACCTTCTTGCAGTCTGTAAAAGAAATTTGGGCCAGATCAGTCAAGCAACAAAAACGTTGTGGGCAATGTTTGTGGAGAAAATTTTGTATCCTTGAAAATTAATTTGTAGCTAAATATTTGAAATTCCGAAATTATTATTATTATTTTTATCATTATTATTATTATTATTATTATTATTATTATTATTATTATTATTATTATTATTATTATTATTATTATTATTATTATTATTTTATTATTATTATTATTTTATTATTATTATTATAACTCTCCTTACTGAAAATATATACAGAGCACTAAACGGGAAACAAACATGCATAATGCTCCTATTAGATTTTTCAAAAGCATTTGATGTTATTACGCACAATATACTACTGCAGAAATTGGATAACCTGTTTCCGGTCCAATTTCTCAACGGGTGCCTCAGGGATGTATTTTGGGTCCACTACTCTTTAACATATATATATATATACTAATGACTTCCAAAACTTCCATAATTTTTTACATTCTCAATTAGCTGACAATACCACAATTCTAATAACAAACTGTAATACACAAAATGAAATAACGTATTAGAAAATGTTGTAACATTGGTAGAGGTAAACAGGTTTTTTTTTAGCCTTCAAAAAAACATAATACTTACTAAAAATGATAAACGTTAAATCTCCTATCAAGGGAATATTATGGCAAGAGGTGCAATCATAAATCAAACCACATCTGCAAAACTATTAGAAGTTTTTTTCGATGAGAAACTTTCCTTCAAAAACCATATAAATTGTCTTATCAGCAATCTTGCTTATGCTACCTATGCGTTTCTCAAGATAAAAACTATATTAAAAAATATTTACTAAAAAAGCATATATTACAGCCTTGTTTACCCACACCACTATATAATTTAATAGCATGGGGATGTACAAGTCTATACCTGCTTTAATCCTTAATAACGCTACATATAAAAATAATTCATATATTATCTGAATCATGCAATTACTATGAACATACAAGACTACTTTTCAAAAAATTATCAATACTTAAACTACAAGATATGCTCACTCTTACAATGACTACCCAAATTTTCAAAGTCATAATCGGAATGTTAAGTGATTTACTAACAAATTTAATAATGCATAAGCAAAATGAAAGAAGACCAAATTAGCCCAACACAAATTCACATGCATTAAGGAAAACAAAACGCACACTAACCAAATCTCGGAGCTATATCTTACAATCGAATTTAAAAAATGAAATGATCTTTCAAAAAACATACAAGAATTAGCAACACTTCCCACATTTCACATTTCGTAAACATGTCAAAAATCACTTGCTATCAAAATACTAATGAAAGTACCCGAACTAACCACTTATTTCCCCACTAACTCAAAATCAAAAATTTTATTATACCATTATTGTTATGAATTTTTAGTATTGTTACGATTCATATTATTATAAATATTGTCATTATTATTTTATTATTACTGAATCTACTATTACTAGTTATTTTTATTATTATTTTTATTATTATTATTATTATTATTATTATTATTATTATTATTATTATTATTATTATTATTATTATTATTATTATTATTATTATTATTATTGTTACTATAACTAACACTAAATTGCGCAAAAATCCTGGGAGTCACAATAGATGAAAAACCAACATTTAAAGAACATATAAACACCTTAGTAAATAAACTCACAAAGCACATACACATCCTTGTAAAATTAGCAAAATCCATTAAACTGTATTCTTTGAAAAAAAATATATTCTGCCTATATTCACCCCCACATAATTTACCGCCTCTCCGTATATGAAATAACACTCATCAAATCATAATAATGAAAAAACGAATCATAAAGCTCCTCAGTGGCAGGAAAGATTTTTATAGTCATATACCACCCTTATTCAAAAAATTTAGCATTTTGCGATTTGATAAGCTTCTGAATCTCTCTCTCCCAAAGGCAATACACAAAATATTAAACAATAATACATGTGAATTCTTATAAACCAACCATCTAAATAATCAAACTGAACGAGAAATTACCCTACGAAACACCACCAACGTAAAAACTCCTTTCTACAGACTTACTAAAGCACGACAAGCAGGAAGTTTCACCTCCTTCATACTATATAATAACGTACATTAATTCGTACTGAATAAAGCTTTGCGAATTGTGAATTATTATTATTATAATTATTATTATTATTATTATTATTATTTTTATTATTATTATTATTATTATTAATTATTATTATAGAAAATGATATCTTGAAAAAAATTTCTGCGTGTTACTAGGATAATAAGCCCTATCACTAATACTACTAAAGGTTTTCACTTGAGTATTAACTTTATTTTAAATGAAATAAAATATTATATATGGATTAAACATTGGAGTTCAAAAGAATCAACAGTGCTTTCCCCAAGCAGTCCCTTTTCAGAGAATTTGACAATTACAATATTATTATTATTATTATTATTATTATTATTATTATTATTATTATTATTATTATTATTATTATTATTGAAATCTTTGAGAGCCTTTACACTCAATATTAAAAAGTATTATCTTAACCAGTCCTAACTTTCCTTAATTCGCTTCTTATTATTAGTTAATACTAGTCCTAATACTATTAGTATGGTTTATATTATTATTATTATTATTGTTATAATTATCATTGCTATTACTATTATCATTATTGTACTTTTCGTATTGTTCTGCTTTTCCTTTTTCGTTAAGTTGTCTCCTCTACTCTTTCCACATCTGGCCTCAAATATTAAAATATTTTTTTGTCCTTTTATTTTCTATTTTTTTCTTCTCTTTTCTTTGAGAAAGTTGTAACTCCAAAACACACACACATACTAAGGCTAACCAGAAGTATAAACCTTAAGGAAAACATTGTGGTTAATACTTTGGGCATTTCTTCTCCATTTCAATAAATGTTTTGGTAGTTATTATTATTATAATTATTATTATTATTATTATTATTATTATTATTATTATTATTATTATTATTATTATTGTTATTATTATTATTATTATTATTATTATTGCTTTTGTTACTTATATAAATATTACTTATTACTGGATATTACAGATATTATTGTTATTATTAGTGTTGTTATCATTTTTATTATTATTATAATGTGTTAATTCTGTAATGCACGTATGTCTCACTCTATCAGTAACATTATCTCGTAATTATTACCAACACTACTTTAAATGATATTATGCTACATATTTTATTGATTATTATAATTATTAGTTATTATTATTTTTATTATTACTATTGTCATTATTATTATTATTATTATTATTATTATTATTATTATTATTATTATTATTATCATTATTATTATTATTATTATTATTATTATTATTATTATTATTATTATTATTATTATTATTATTATTATTATTATTATTATTATTATTTTTATTATTATTATGTTTGGTATTGACTTTACTTTTATTATTAATAATTCTATTAATGCTTTTAAATTATTACCGTAATCGAAGTTAGCTTAGGAATCAGTACTATAAGCCTATACTATAATTTAATTGCTATTACAATTGCTATTACAATTTTTATTATTATATTATTACATATTATTATTATATTTGCGAATAAGTTCTTCCTCTTATCATTATTATTATTATTATCATTATTATTATTATTATTATTATTATTATTATTATTATTATTATTATTATTATTATTATTATTATTATTATTATTATTATTATTATTATTATATATTATTATTATTATTATTATTATTTTATTATTATATTTATTATTATCATTATATTATTATTATTATTTATTATTATTATTATTATTATTATATTATTATATATTATTATTATTATTATTATTATTATTATATTATTTCTGTTATTAGAATTATTTTTAGTTATTATTATTTTCCTATTATTAATTTATAAAATATTTGTATTTTTAATTACCATTATCTTTATCACTCATTTATTTATATGCACCATTTTAGTATTTACTCTTTAATAATAAAAGTAAAAAACATTATTAAATAAACCTTGGTCTCAATGGAAACTAATGTGTCCCCTTAGAAGTCCCTTTTCAAAGAACTGTACAGTCACTTCATTACTATTATTATTATTATTATTATATATTAGTAGTATAAGACCTGATAAATATTGTAAATTATAATATACGTTCAATGAATAAAGAATTTTGATTGAATTTGAATTGAATTATTGCATTTGTAGTATGGAACCTACTATAAAATTGTAAACATGTTAATGAGCAATATCTAAATAAAACATAAGATTTGAAATGAATTTAATTATTATTATTATTATTATTATTATTATTATTATTATTATTATTATTATTATTATTATTATTATTATTATTATATATTATATTATATTATATTAATTAATAATTATTAAAAAAAAAAAATTTTTTTATTTATTTTTATTTTTATCCTTATTATTATTTTTTTTAAAGAAATATTTAAGGTTAAGATGATGACTTTAATGAATTATACATTAAAATTTAAAATATTCAAAATTTGCTTCTTATTGGATAATTTTATTATGGATGTTATTATGTATAATTTTAATGGTTTCGAAGGACGAATTCGTCTTCCCAGAAGCCCATTTCAGTTTTGAATTAATACATGTAAAGTACATGATTTTGTATATGTAAATTTGTAAATGGAAAAATAAATAAAGATTAAATATGAAAGATTATTGCTATTATCATTATAATTTTAATTTAATTAATAATATTGTTACTATTATTTTTATTATTATTATTATTATTATTATTATTATTATTATTATTATTATTATTATTATTATTATTATTATTATTATTATTATTATTATTATTATTATTATTATTATTATTATTATTATTATTATATTATTATTTATTATTATTATTATTATTATTATTATTATTATTAATTATTATTATTAACATAATTGTAATTATTGCTGTTCTTATTTTAATTATTATTTTATTATCATTAGCATTATTGGTTTTTTATAGTTAGTATTATTTCAAATAATGATTTTGATTGAAATTTTCAATTTATTAATATGATTTTTTACTACCGATTTGTCACTATGAAAATGTGAAAATGTTATATTTTATTTAGTATGTAAAAATACTTGTTAAATACATTTAAAATAACTATCTTTATTTTGAACGTTTTATACTATGTGAAAATTTTTCTTAAATACATTTAAAATAACTATTATTTTGAACTTTTTATAACTATGTAAAAATATTTGTTAAATACATTTAAAATAACTTCTTTCTTTTGAACTTTTTATACTATGTAAAAATATTTGTTAAATACATTTAAAATAACTTCTTTCTTTTGAACTTTTTATACTATGTAAAAATATTTGTTAAATACATTTAAAATAACTTCTTTCTTTTGAACTTTTTATACTATGTAAAAATATTTGTTAAATACATTTAAAATAACTTCTTTCTTTTGAACTTTTTATACTATGTAAAAATATTTGTTAAATACATTTAAAATAACTTCTTTCTTTTGAACTTTTTATACTATGTAAAAATATTTGTTAAATACATTTAAAATAACTTCTTTCTTTTCAACTTTTTCAATTTAATTTAAATTTTATTTATCTTTTTTCAAGTAACACTACCGATAGAATCACTAATAATATACGTATGAAACCAAAGGTCTCTCTACTTGAGGCAGATAAATACTAATGACTTTTATTCATTTTAAAAATTATTGGAAGTAAATAGAAACACTTGAGCTCAGATGCCAATCATTATTTTATGTAAAAGTTTATGTAAAGCAAAAACTATTTATCTACCTTGCAAAACAACATAAAACAATCGCTATTCATCAATCGTTACCTCTTTCAAAACCCATAAAGGAACTCGAAACTGAATAGGGTATATTGCAAATGTATAATTCTCAGTGTTTCTTTTAGTAGTGATATTTCTTGGAAAGATTCCATTACTTCTCTTTCTAAACCTGTTTCTAAAAGGTTGGGTGTTCTTAAAAGAAATATTCTTACTATACTTGAAACTACATACTCCCAATGTCAGTTCATTCTTATAAATTATAATTCAAGCTTTCTTCATGCACAAGGAATCTCACCCAATGCTTCACAGATTTTCATTAATTTTTTATTTAAGTGTGCCAGCTGAAATGTAGCGTATGTAGGCCAAACTGGTCTATAATTAAGAATTAGGATTGATAAGAAAAGAGGAGTCTCCTTTAGAACTGACCTTCCTCCTTGCTCTCATGAACGCTCTGTCATTAAATTATTATTTAACAATGGAGAGACCCACCCTTTCTCTTCCTTTAATTTCTCTATCCTTCAACATTCGTCTAACCTTCTTGATTGTAGGATTTTGGATTTTTAAATATAAAAACTCGTTACTCATCCTTAAACGATCGAACTTCTTCTATTGACCTGTTCATTCTATAACGAAGTCCTTCTTCCCAAAATATTCCAGTCATTTTATTTTTATTTATGTTATTTCAGTATCAATATTATTACTATATTATTTTATTTTATTGTAATTATTATTATTATTTTAAATACCTTATATATAGTTAATGAATTTAATTTTGATTGTATTTTAAAAAAGAAAATTTGTAAGATTTTATTTGTGCTGAACCGACATACGGTGTGAAACGTTCACAGCGTTTTAAATAAGTATGTGGAAAACCTTGGTATTGGCTTTAACCTTTCTAATTAGATTAAGTTTCACTAGGAAAGAAGCCACTTCAACTTATATATATATATATATATATATATATATATATATATATATATATATATATATATATATATATATATATATATATATATATATATATATATATATATATATATATATATATATATATATATATATATATATATATATATATATATATATATATATATATATATATATATATATATATATATATATATATATATATATATATATATATATATATATATATATATATATATATATATATATATATATATATATATATATATATATATATATATATATATATATATATATATATATATATATATATATATATATATATATATATATATATATATATATATATATATATATATATATATATATATATATATATATATATATATATATATATATATATATATATATATATATATATATATATATATATATAGTGATGGCATGCGCATTGGCATCTTCATGAAAATTAACATCTCATCCGCATCCGTACCCGAACTTTCGAAAATTCAACATCTGCATCAACATCAAAACCTGACGGAAGTTGTATATACGCATTCAAATTCGCATCCGCACTTCATCAAAATTCGACATCCCCATTCGCATCCGCGAATGAGCAAATATGATATCGATCCATCCTCTAATATATATATATATAATAATATATATATATATATATATATATATATATATATATATATATATATATATATATATATATATATATATATATATATATATATATATATATTATATATACATATAGCATATAATATATAATATATGAAATTATATATATATATATATATATATATATATATATATATATATATATTATATATATATATATAATATATATATATATATATATAATATATATATATATATATATATATATATATATATATATATATAATATATATATATATATATATATATATATAATATATATATATATATATATATATATATATATATATATATATATATATATATATATATATATATATATATATATATATATATATATATATATATATATATATATATATATATATATATATATATATATATATATATATATATATATATATATATATATATATATATATATATATATATATATATATATATATATATATATATATATATAATATATATATATATATATATATATATATATATATATATATATATTATATATATATAATATATATATATATATATATATATATACTTATATAACCTCATGAAGTAGAATCAAAGGTACAAGTGTTAGAGACGAGTTCAGATTTGGCTGGAGGTATAATAATTATTTTGACGTCATAGATTTCTAAACTCTCCTCCAGCTGTGTTTGTCGCAATTGCTCTTCCGATATATTAAA
>SEYY01021860.1:67500-77500 GCA_009176605.1 Armadillidium nasatum
ACATTGACCTTCAAGAAGTATTTAGTGACGTCATAGCGTTGATTTTTTGTAACTTTATCAATTTTGCGAAATTTTATAATATATAGAGATTACTGTAAGATGTGATTTCATCAGGTATAATAAATTTGCCCAATATTATTAATGTTATTATTATTATTATCATTATTATTATTAATATTATTATTATTATTATTATTATTATTATTATTATTATTATTATGTTATCATTATTATTATCATTGTCAATATTGTATTATTCCTATTATTATTATTATCATTTTTATTTTATAATAATAATAGTAAAAATAATAATAATAATAATAATAATAATAATAATAATAATAATAATAATAATAATAATAATAATAATAATAATAATAATAATAATAATAATAATAATAATAATAATAATAATAATAATAATAATAATAGTTGAGATATGATGAAAATAGTTAAGTGACGTAAGTTATTTACTTAATATTTGAAATTGTAAATACAAGTGTTTCTGATAAAGTTAATCAACATTTCGAATTGTTAGATTATTAATAAAACATGTGACATTTATACCATTCCCAATAACCTCCTCAAACTCAATGCCGACATAATTTTTTCCCCATTAAAAGACTTATTTAATGCTTCCTTTTACGCGGGTATATTCCCACATGTGTTCGAAGCTTACACCGATTGACAAAAAAAAGATGATAAATCCATTCCTCTGAATTACTGACCGATTTCAATTACACATTCTATTAGTAAAATATTTGAGAAATTAATATTAATGGCAACTAACTGAATACCTTAGTTCAAATAATCTCCTTTAATAACTATCAATTAGGTTTCCGTAAAGGAAGATCGACATCTGATGTAATCGTGTGCCAGACTGTAAAATATATGAAGACATCAAACGGAAAGGTTCATCTGTGCTTGCTACTGGATTTAACAAAGCATTTGATTCAATGTATCATGATATTCTTTTAAAGAAAATTATTATGATGGGCATTGAACGACACTCATCTCGATGGTTTAGATCTTATCTAACTAAAAGATCTCAGTATGTAAAATTGGGGGTCATTCACTCTAATATACTCTAATATACTGGCGTTCCCCAAGGGTCTATTTAGGGGTCACTTATTATTCACCCCATATAAAAACGATTTATTCAGCACTCACGACTCTTTTCTATCCCTTTTGCTGAAGATATATCGATATTAATAAATGATAAAAACCTAACACACTTTCACAAAAAGCTGTGATTGTTTTAAATAAAATAATGACATTAAATGTACAAAAAACATCATAAGTGTTATTATTATTATTATTATTATTATTATTATTATTATTATTATTATTATTATTATTATTATTATTATTTATTATTATTATTATTATATTATTAAATAATTATTATATATAATTATTATTATATATTATTATTATTTTTATTATTATTATTATTATTATTATTATTATTATTATTATTATTATTATTATTATTTTTATTTCTTTCTTTTATTATTGCCATTATTAGATACTATCATTAATATTCCAGCTTTTGCAGCAATACTTACCAAGGTTGACATACTTTTGTTAAAATTTGTATTGCTATTACTATTTTCACTATTATTAATTTTATAAGATATTTGAATTTCAATTAGCATTATCTTTATCACTCATTTTGATGTATGCACCATTTTAGTATTTACTTTTTAATATATAAAATTCAAAAATTGTATTTAACTACTAAAATTTGACGTACAATTGGACCCTTTTCAGAGAACTGTACAGTCACTTCATTATTATTATTATTATTATTATTATTATTATTATTATTATTATTATTATTATTATTATTATTATTATTTATTAGTTAATGTTTCCTGGATGTCTTCATGTTTGCAGTGAGAAATTTATTTTAATGGGAAGCCAAGTAATATCTGAGCTAAATGTAACTTTTAAATTATATGTGGCAATTTTAATATTTATTATTATTATATTATTATTATTATTATTATTATTATTATTATTATTATTATTATTATTATTATTATTTATTATTATTATTATTATTATTATTATTGTCATTATCATTATTATTAATTTTATTTATTCATTTATTTATTTTATTTCTTTATTATTTTTGTTTTACGTTTATTCAAAATTTTGGATGTATTATTTTATTTATTTTTTTCATTTTTCGTTCGTATTTATTCAGATTTTAAATGTAAGTATAATTCAACGATGTAAACCTCTTTTGTTTAGATTAACCTATTAATTAACCTTCCATTTGGACACTAGGATATCAGTGACTGATTTGAATTTAGTGCAGCAAATTGTCAATAGCAAAAATTTTAATATCTAGTATTTGTGGAAAAATATTAGTCTCCTACATTTAACTCTCCAACATTACAATTTATTGATGATATTTCCATTTTAAAAATTTGTATCTAGCAATCAGTCACACAGAATTTAAAACGTTTTTTACATACAATTTGCTACTGTGAAATAGAACTCCCAATTTTAAAGTAATCGATTTAAGTTACTCTTTTACTTACATTTTGATTGATGTGTTCGATCAAAATTTAGATGAAATAACAGTGATCATCGCTTTAGCGAATGCAAGAAAAAGGCGACTGGCTGAATGGCTGAATGGCTGAATGGCTGGGGATGAATATCTTGGTTTTCAATGAAGTGGCTTTCCAATAATTAACAATACCTTTAAATTCATATTTTAATATTTAATTTTATAATATATTATATATATATATATATATATATATATATATATATATATATATATATATATATATATATATATATATATATATATATATATATATATATATATATATATATATTATATATATATATATATATATATATATATATATATATATATATATATATATATATATATATATATATATATATATATATATATAATATATATATATATATATATATATAGTATATAGATATATAGATAGATAGATAGATAGATAGATAGAGATAGAGAGAGAGAGAGAGAGAGAGAGAGAGAGAGAGAGAGAGAGAGAGAGAGAGAGAGAGAGAGAGAGAAGAGAGAGAGAGAGAGAGAGAGATAGAGAAAAAAATAAAAAAAAAAAATTATATATATATATATATATATATATATATATATATATATATATATATATATATATATATATATATATATATATATATATATATATTATATATATATATATATATATATATATATATATATATATATATATATATATATATATCAGAAAGGTTAAAGTCAACACCAAGGGTTTCCACATATCATATATTATATTGTGAACGTTTCAAACCTTTAGCACAATCTAAGCTCTAAAAATTTTCTATTTTAAAATATAAACCAAATATAAATTCATTAACTATATATAAAAAATACTAAAATAATAATAATAATTGCAATAAAATAATAAAATAATAAGAATAATATTGATATTAAAATAACATAAACAAAAACCCAAGACAAAAGTCGAAATTCGAAATTTTGCAACACCAAGAAATATTAAAAAGGCTGGACTATTTTGGGAAAAAGGACTTCATCATTGTGTGAAAAGAACAGTAGAAGTAGCTTGATCATTTAAGGATGGGGAATGAGTTTTTATATATAAAGACTCCAAAATCCTACGATCAAGAAGAGAAGATGAATGTCGGAGTATAGAGAAATCGGAAGAAGAAAAAGGACGGGTATCTCCATGGTCTCTTATGGTAGAGTGTTCAGGAGAAGAAAGAGGAAGGTCAGTTCTGAAGGAAACTCCTCTATGCTTATCAATCCTCACTTTTAATTGTAGACCAGTTTGGCCTACATAATATATCAGATGGCACACTTAAATAAGTAAATTAATAAGGATCTAAGAAGCATTGGGATAGATTCATTGTGTCTGAAGAGAGAGAGTTATAATTTATAAAAATAAACTGGCACTGGGGGAATGTAGTTTCAAGTACAGTTAAGAATATTTTTGTTAAGTTGTGATGTAAGTGATCCTATAAACGGAAGTTTAAGATATATTTTTTGTTTAGGAACAGTAGGAAAATGATGAGCAGGTCTAAAGATATTAGCGAGAAACTCGTTAATACTTTTTTCCACTTGGAACTTAGGGAATAAATTAAAATGGAAAAGAATTTTAATAAACTCCATCTCTTTATGGAATAAATGCCAGTCAGAGAAAATTTTAAATGCTCTATAGATTCTAGATCTTAGACCTGATATAATAAACTTAAGAGATATGTTGCTGAAATAGTTTGTAGCAAGAAGGGTAGAAGTAGGTTAAACAGATGTTTTAAATATGTTGTTAATATGAGTAACATATACATCAAGAAAGGATATGGAATTATTAACTTCTTGTTCCATGGTGAATCTCATGCTGTTGTGTATCTCATTCATATACAGTAGAAACATATTGGCATGATCTTTCTCCTTGAAAACTACAAAGCAGTCATCCATGTAGCGGAGATAGAGAAGGGGTCTGAATAGAGGGGGGCATTGCCTGATCAATTGTTTTTCATAAAAGCAGAGAAAGCTATTTGCAAAAGCAGGACCTAAAGGAGAGCCCATAGCCATACCATTAATTTCGCTATATAGTTCCCCGTCTAAAAGGAAAATAGAATCTTCAACAGATAATTTTAAAAGTTTGGTGAAGGAGGGTAGATCCATTCCCATTATGTTTTGATTATTGTGAAATAATTCAGTAGTTATTATGTTGATGGTTTTAGATATAGGAAGATTTGTATACAAAGATTCAATATCAAAGCTTGTCATAAAGCAAGTGCCAAAAGAAGAAGAATTTACGCAATTGATAAAGTCGAAAGTGTCTGACAAGGTATATTCGTTTTTAAGTTAGAGGATCTAAGATAGGAACAAAAAATTTGGCAAGATTGTAATATTTAATTGTAATATTATATTATATTATATATATATATATATATATATATATATATATATATATATATATATATATATATATATATATATATATATATATATATATATATATATATATATATATATATATATATATATATATATATATATATATATATATATATATATATATATATATATATATATATATATATATATATATATATATTTCGATGAAGCGACCCCTTCCTCTTTTCCTATTAATTGTGGTGTTCTTCAAGGTTCTGTTCTAACTCCAACTTTACTCTTACTTTTAATTAATGATCATCTTGGCAGCACCTCTAAATTCATTCATTCTTATGCCGATATATATATATATATATATATATATATATATATATATATATATATATATATATATATATATATATATATATATATATATATATATATATATATATATATGTGTATATATATATATATATATATATATATATATATATATATATATATATATATATATATATATATATATATATATATATATATATATATATATATATATATATATATATATATATATATATATATATATATATATATATATATATATAATATATATATATATATAATATATATATATATATATATATATATATATAATATATATATATATATATATATATATATATATATATATATATATATATATATTATATATATATATATATTATATTATATATTATATATATATATATATATATATATTATATATATATATATATATATATATATATGAAATAGTTTACCAAGTTTTTTTTTTTTTTAGTAGTTTTTTTTGTGAGGACTTATTCTAACTGTCTCACCTGCAGATAAAGCAGCAATACTTGGAATATCCTAACTTCATTTTGGATAGATTGTAAAATCATAGTCACCTTCAGATCTTCGCATATCTGTCATTAGTTACATTCTTTCATGGTTTTCGAGAAGTAATTTCATACCTCTTCTTTATATGCATACTGCTTTAAATTACAGGAAAAGTCAGATGAAAATTACCATTGCCATGGGTAACTGCTTTCGAGCATCAACTTAGACTAGTCAATGAAAGTCTCCTATTTTGAGGATTATACTCCATTCTCAAAGATATCATCTGTCCATTTACATCAATAAAATCAAGAAAGGTATTTGTACATTTTGAAAAATTGGGTCATGTCTTTCTGTGGGTTTCTTTTAAATGACACTTCAATATTTCCTTACATGAAATTACGCTAAGGAAATTTAGCAATTTTTTTTTCGTAACTCCAGATCATTTTTTGAAATTTTCTGCGACTTATTGGATGAAATTCATTCTGGTGGAAAGTTAGGATCTTCTGAAAATTCTCCGTATGCCGAATGTTCTTTGCCACCAATTTTGATGTCTCCTCGAGTTCTAGGACGAAGTCTTGAAGTGAGATAGGAACAAGAGGATCATCTCTGTTTGATGCTGATCGTATAGTTGATGGTAAAAATGGATACATGATGGTTCGCATTTCCTTTTTGGACATACTGTTGAAGAGGAGGCAATTTTAAAATAATCAATAATAATCATTTAAATAGGGGGAACATTCTCGCCATATCATTAAGTAATCTCACATTTCTAAGGTGCAAATGACATACTTCATCAAACACATAAATAAATAAATAAATAAATTATTAAAAAATATTGAATATAAAATAAATGTGAACAAATTATTCGCTCTATTAGCATTTTACGAATCATTTTAACAGTTAATTAATCTGAAATGAAAAAAATAAAAATAATAAAACATTCTGTAAGAATCACATGGGCTAATTATTTTGAAAAAAAACATTTGAATTTTTAGAATTAACAGGAAACTCTAACGATTTGGCATTCTGTAAGCAAATCAAAGGAAGTCCATATCATCAAAATGATCTCCTTTAGTATAAGAATGTTCAATCAGTGTTGCCAACCAAAATTTTTCAAACTCAGGATTTCTTTCACAATATTTAATGATTTTTTCAATAATTTAAAAAGAAAAGTTTCAATTTTTTAATTAAAATTTTACTATTTTATTTTAAAGTCAAAAAGAATTTTTGTGTTGACCAGTGTATTAATAATAATAAAATAATATTAATATATAGTTATAATAATGATAATAATAATAGTAATAATAATAATAATAATAATAATAATAATAATAATAATAATAATAATAATAATAATAATAATAATAATAATAATAATGGTAGTAATAATATGATATAATAATAATAATAATAATTATAATAATAATGTTACAATTTCAATAATATTAATATCAATAGAGTTAAAATCAATATTTTAATATAATATCAATATTATCTATAAATATTATTATATTATATTATCAATATTATACTATAATATTAATAATAATTATTAAAATTTTAATAATGATAAAAATAAATGATTATAATAATAATAAAAACAGTATTTTGTTCATTCAAAAGAAATAAAATGGAAGAAAACTATAATGCAACTAGTTATATAAAAAATAAATTAAATATTATAAATGCGAGTGTTACGAGTCTTGCGATTTAAGTCTTTATGATTGATCAGACTTATATCATATTAGCTGAATAATATTTAGGATTTTGTGGTAGTTGTCTTTTGTGTTTGAAGTAGGAATGTCTTCTAAATATTCGAAGAAGCAGTGGTTAATTCTTTTTGTTTATAGTGTTGTAAATATTTTTGCGTGCTCAAATGTTTCACTACAGAACCCTTTTTATCCAATGATAGCCGAACAAAAAAGTGTTACACCAGCACAATATGGATTTGTTTTTGGTGTATATTATTTATCTTCACTAATTGCTAATCCTGTAGTTGGAGTGATGATAAGCAAATTTGGAGCAGTAATAATAAAGTATTTCAGGGCTATTTGTAAATGGAATTACAAGTATTTCCTTTAGTTTTGTTGATAAATTAAATGGCGCATCATTATTTCTTTCAATATCAATTGTAATACGAATCCTAGAAGCAGTCGGTTTCGTTATGATTCGAGTAGCTGGAACGGCGATTGTTTCATTTGAGTTTTCAGATCATCTCGAGATGGCTTTTGCATTTGTTCAGACATTTGCCTCAACTGGAAGAATCATGGGACCAGTTCTTGGTGGGGCTTTATATGAATTTGGAGGGTTTTTCCTTCCGTTTTCATTTATTGGAGCTCTGCTATTATGCTCAGCATTCGTTGTTATGTTCTTACCCAAAGATTATCCAAAGAAAGAAGCAAATTCAGTTAAGGATAGGAAAATTCTGAAGTTGCTTCAAACTTCAACTGTTATTCTTGGAATTTTTTCATCGATCGGATCTTGTGTTTCAATTAGTTTTATACTCACTGTGCTGGAACCGCATGTAAGAAGTTTTTCTCTTTCACCTGTTGAGCTTGGATCGATGTTTTTTTGCAATTCATTAGTTTTCGGTTTATCAAGCTTATTCTGGAGTAAAGTTTACGATAAATACGACAATGCACAATTAATTTGCTCCATTTCAACTTTATTCATTATGTGTGGGATGGCTTTACTTGGTCCAGCCCCCTACCTTCCTTTGGATAAAACTATCTACTCATGCCTGTTTGGTATAGTAATTCATACAATTGGATCAGGAGGAGAACAAATTGCTGGATTATCCTTCTTACATAAAGGAGCTAAATTTGCAGGATTTCCCCAAAGTATTCAGACATATGGATTAATTTCAGCTTTATTTACATCTTCACAGGCTCTTGGGAGTTTCATAGGCTCACTTTTAGGAGGATATCTCTACGAGACTTTTGAATTTGGTTGGGGTTCTCATTTTTTTATTTTCTATAATGTGTTACTCTTCACAGGATCAATGTTGTTTATTTGCTTAAAGGGTTATAAACTAAAACCTGATGAAAACTTAAAAAGTATTTTAAGTTCTGAGAAGGAATCTGTAAAATACAAAAGTACTGAAAGAAACTAATTTACCTTTCATATTAAAATATATTTTTGAACTTATAAGGAATCCAATATGCTAAATCTCACGTATTTACCTAATCGTTCCAAAAATAGTTGAAACTGAATCACAAATATAAGCCAATTGTTAAATGAATGTTGAATTCAAGAAAAATGTGCTCAATATTATTTTTTTTAAATTTATGTAAGCTGAAAACATTCTTGAAAATTGAAAACGAAGTAGTAGAGAGGGAAATTATTTCTAAATCAGATTTACTTGTTCGTTTATTAATATTATTATTAATAAATATCTTTATAATTGTTATTATCATCATTTCTATTATTATTATTATTATTATTATTATTATTATTATTATTATTATTATTATTATTATTATTATTATTATTATTATTATTATTATTATTATTATTATTATTATTATTATTATTATTATTATTATTATTATTATTATTATTATTATTATTATTATTATTATTATCATTAATATTATTATTTTATTACTACAAAAGAATTTTAAGTTTGTCTTAAAAAGGCCCTTCTTCACTAATTGAAGCGGTATAGAGAAAGGGAAACTTTACACTGCCTTTAATTTTATCAGCAACATCCATATTAAAATATGCCCAAAGTGAAGAGAAAATTTCAGTGAAGAAAATTAATTAACCTAAAACTTTTGGTTTGAACTTATTGATTTGGTGAAAAAAAAAATATATTGCCTTTATTGATTTAGGATTTCTGAATCATTATACATTTTCCTTTCATTCCCACCAACTTCACTCTAACGAGTACTCAATCATATTATGCTAAATTATCTGGTCGAGCTATGTAAATTATTGTAATTACAAATTAATTTTATTTTTTATTTATTATCTTGTATTAATTTATTATTTCAACTTTTTTTGTAATAGTAATTTAGATAAACCCCCCAAAAAAAAGATTTGATGAATATAAAGATTATTTCTGTTTGGTATAGAAATAGCTACTCTGTATTTGTGGAAGAAATACATATCCTTATTATTATGGCTATGTATAATTTATGTAATTATAATTTAGTATAATTATGTATTAAGTAGTAATTATAACTATGAATAATAATACAATTATGTATAATAATTAAAGGATACTGCTTCTATTTT
>SEYY01021860.1:82500-85000 GCA_009176605.1 Armadillidium nasatum
AAAAAACTATTAGCACTATTAGCATAGCTCAAATCATTTTAAAATTTAATTAATCTGAAATGAAATAAATAAATAATTATAAAACATTCTGTAAGAATCACATTCTAATTATATTGAAAAACATTTGATTTTTTATAATTAACAAGAACTCACACGATTTAGCTTTCTGCTAAGCAAACAAAGTCCATATCATCAAAATGATCTCCTTTAGTATAAGAATTTTCAATCAGTGTTGCCATCCAAAATTTTTCAAACACAAGATTTCTTTCCCAATATTTAATAATTTTTTCAATAACTTATAAACGAAAACTTCTATTTTTCACGTAAAAATTTACCATTTTTTTTAAAAGTGAAAAATAATTTTCGTGTTGACCAGTTTATAATAATAATAATAATAATAATAATAATAATATAATAATAATAATAATAATAAATAATATAAAAAATAAATAATAACAATAATGACAAAAAAATATTAATATGTAATTATAATAATGATAAAAATAATGATATTAATAATAATAATAATAATAATAATAATAATAATAATAATAATAATAATAATAATAATATAGCAATAATAATAATAATAATGATAATAATATTAATAATAATAATAATAATAATAATATAATATATAATAATAATAATAATAATAATAATAATAATAATAATAATAATAATAATAATAATAATAATAATAATAATAAATACAATGATAATAATAATAATAATGAAAATTTTATTAATGATAAAAAAATAATTGTAATAATAATAAAAAAATATTTTGTTCATTCAAAGACAATAACATGTAAGAAATATATAATGCAACGAGCTGTCTATAAAATAAATTGAAAATTATAAATGCAAGTGTTGCTGGTTTTGTTAATCAATTACTATGATTGATAATTCTTATATCATATTAGCTGAATAATATTTATGATTTTGTGGTAGTTGTCGTTTGTGTTTGAAGTAAGAATGACTTCTAAATATTCGAAGAAGCAGTGGTTAATTCTTTTTGTTTATAGTGTTTTAAATATTTTAACGTCCTCAAGTGGTTCACTACAGAATCCTTTTTATCCAATGATAGCCGAACAAAAAGGTGTTACACCAGCACAATATGGATTTGTTTTTGGTGCTTTTTTTTTATCTGCACTATTGGCTAATCCTATAGTTGGAGTGATGATAAACAAATTTGGAGCAGTAATAATTAAGTATATCAGGGCTATTTATAATTGGAATTACAAGTATTTCCTTTAGTTTTGTTGATAAAATAAATGGCGCATCATTATTTCTTTCAATATCAATTGTAATACGAATCCTAGAAGCACTTCGGTTTCATTATGGTTCGAATTGCTGGAATGGCAATTGTTTCATTCGAGTTTTCAGATCATGTCGAAATGGCTTTTGCATTTATTCAGACATCTGCCTCAATTGGAAGAATCATGGGACCAGTTATTGGTGGGGCTTTGTATGAATTTGGAGGGTTTTTACTTCCGTTCACAGTTGTTGGAGCTCTTTTATTATGTTCAGCATTCGTTGTTATGTTCTTACCCAAAGATTATCCAAAGAAAGAAGCAAATTCAGTTAAGGATAGGAAAATTCTGAAGTTGCTTCAAACTTCAACTGTTGTTCTTGGAATTTTCTCATCGATCGGATCTTGTGTTTCAATTAGTTTTATAATGACTGTGTTGGAACCGCATGTAAGAAGTTTTTCTCTTTCTCCTGTTGAGGTTGGATCGATGTTTTTGTGCAATGCATTAGTTTTCGGTTTATCGAGCTTGTTCTGGAGTAAAGTTTACGATAAATACGACAATGCACAATTAATCTGCTCTATTTCAACTTTATTTATTATTTGTGGGATGGCTTTGCTTGGTCCAGCCCCCTACCTTCCTTTGGATAAGACTATCTATTCATGCCTGTTTGGTATAGTAATTCATGCAGTTGGATCAGGAGGAGAACAAATTGCTGGATTATCCCTCTTACATAAAGGAGCTAAATTAGCAGGACTTTCCCAAAGTATTCAGACATATGGAGTAATTTCAGCTTTATTTACATCTTCTCAGGCTCTTGGGCATTTCATAGGCTCACTTTTAGGAGGGTATCTCTACGAGACTTTTGAATTTGGTTGGGGTTCTCATTTTTTTATTTTCTATAATGTGTTGCTCTTCACAGGATCAATGTTGTTTATTTGCTTAAAGGGTTATAAACTAAAACATGATGAAAACTTAAGGAGTGTTTTAAGTTCTGACAAAGAATCTGTAAACTATAAAAGTTTTGAAACAAACTAATTTATCCTTCCTATTAAAATATATTTGAACTCATTCGGAATCCAATATGCTAAATCTCACATATTTACCTAATCGTTCAAAAATAGTTGAAAGTGAATCACAAATATAAGCCAATTGTTGAATGAATGTTTGAATTAAAAAAAAATGTGCACAATATTCTTTTTTTATATTAATGTAAGTTGAAAACACTTGATAATTGAAAGCCAAGT
>SEYY01021860.1:95000-97500 GCA_009176605.1 Armadillidium nasatum
AATAATAATAATAAAAAAATAATATTAATATATAATTATAATAATGGTAATAATAATAATATAATAATAATAAATAATAATAATAATAATAATAATAATAATAATAATAATTGTAGCAATAATATTAATAATTATAAAAATAATAATTAAAAAAAATTGTAATAATAATGAAAACAATATTTGGTTCATTCAAAGAAAATGAAATGGAGGAAAACTAAAATGAAACAAGATGTTTATAGAATAAATTAAAAGTTATAAACGCAAGTGTTACGGGTTTTGTTAATCTTTAACCATGATTGATCATACTTATATCAAATTAGCTGAAAGTATTTATGATTTTGTGGTAGTTGTCGTTTGTGCTTGAAGTAAGAATGACTTCTAAATATTCGAAGAAGCAGTGGTTAATTCTTTTTGTTTATAGTGTTTTAAATATTTTAACGTCCTCAAGTGGTTCACTACAGAACCCTTTTTATCCAATGATATCCGAACAAAAAGGTGTTACACCAACACAATATGGATTTGTCTTTGGTGCATTTCATTTATCTTTAATATTTGCTAATCCTGTAGTTGGAGTGATGATAAACAAATTTGGAGCAGTGAAAACAAGCATTTCAGGGCTATTTGTAATTGGAATTTCAAATATTTCCTTTAGTTTTGTTGATAAATTAAATGGCGCATCATTATTTCTTTCAATATCAATTGCAATACGAATCCTAGAAGCAGTTGGTTTCAGTATGGTTCGAATAGCTGGAATGGCGGTTGTTTCATTTGAGTTTTTATATCATGTCGAAATGGCGTTTGCTTTTATTCAGTCATTTGCATCAACTGGAAGAATCATGGGACCAGTTATTGGTGGGGCTTTGTATGAATTTGGAGGGTTCTTCCTTCCGTTCACAGTTGTTGGAGCTCTTCTATTATGTTCAGCATTCGTTGTTATGTTCTTACCCAAAGATTATCCAAAGAAAGAAGCAAATTCAGTTAAGGGTAGGGAAATTTTGAAGTTGCTTCAAACTTCAATTGTTGTTCTTGGAATTTTCTCATCGATCGGATCTTGTGTTTCAATTAGTTTTATACTCACTGTGCTGGAACCGCATGTAAGAAGTTTTTCTCTTTCTCCTGTTGAGGTTGGATCGATGTTTTTGTGCAGTGCGTTAGTTTTCGGTTTATCCGAGCTTGTTCTGGAGTAAAGTTTGTGATAAATACGACAATGCACAATTAACATGCTCTATTTCAACTTTATTTATTATATGTGGGATGGCTTTACTTGGTCCAGCCCCCTACCTTCCTTTTGATAAGACTATCTATTCATGCCTGTTTGGTATAGTAATTCATGCAGTTGGATCAGGAGGAGAACAAATTGCTGGATTATCCTGCTTACATAAAGGAGCTAAATTAGCAGGACTTTCCCAAAGTATTCAGACATATGGATTAATTTCAGCTTTATTTACATCCTTACAGGCTCTTGGGTGTTTCATAGGCTCACTTTTAGGAGGGTATCTCTACGAGACTTTTGAATTTGGTTGGGGTTCTCATTTTTTTATTTTCTATAATGTGTTGCTCTTCACAGGATCAATGTTGTTTATTTGCTTAAAGGGTTATAACCTTAAGCATGATGAAAACTTGAACAGTATTTTAAGTTCTGAGAAAGATTCTGTAAACTACAAAAGCATTGAAACAAACTAATTTATCTTTCCTTTTAAGATATATCTGAACTCAAACGGAATCCTATAGGCTAAATCGCACGTATTTACCTAATCGTTCTAAAAATAGCTAAAAGTAAATCACAAATATAAGCCAATTGCTGAATGAATGTTTGAGTAAAAAAAAAAAGAAGTGCCCAATATTTTTTTTTATATTTATGTAAGTTGAAAACACTTGATAATTATTTCTACCCCAGATTTATTTGTTCGTTTATTAATATTATTATTAATAAATACTTTTATAATTATTACTATCATCGTTTCTATTATTATTATTATTATTATTATTATTATTATTATTATTATTATTATTATTATTATTTATTATTATAAAAATTAAAAAATTATTATTATTATTATTATTTATTATTATTATTATTATTATTATTATTATTATAGTTATTGTTGCTGCTGTTATCATTATTATTATAATTATTATTTTTAATATATTACTGTAAAAGAATTTTAAGATTTTCTTAAAGAGAGACTCCTTCACTAATTTAAGTGGTATAGAGAAAAAGAATTTTTCCTCTGCCTTTACTTTTATCTGCAACATCCATATTAAAATATGCCCAAAGTGAAAGAGAAAATTTAAGAATACTGTTTCTGTTTTTATGGTTACACTCGAATCGGGTTTTTAATTTAAAATTGTCAATAAATTATAAAATTATATTTGTTGAGTTATAACACAATTTTAAAAGTTATTTCCAGGGAAATATATCGAAGAGCACTGGAAGAATAATGTAATTAATGCTTTGAAAGATTTATACCTTAATAATCTATCTCGTCGTAATTGACCT
>SEYY01021860.1:117500-125000 GCA_009176605.1 Armadillidium nasatum
ATTATTATTATTATTATTATTATTATTATTATTATTATTATTATTATTATTATTATTATTATTATTATTATTATTATTATTATTATTATTATTATTATTATTATTATTATTATTTTATTACGTTTATGATAGCTAAAATAATAAATATTCATCTAAAGCCAAATGAACAGAAAACAAATCGAAACAAACTCTAGGATAAAATCATTTATGTCGAAACTTTGCAGTGAAAATGGACTGTTATTGCGCGTGATTAATAACGGCATGTCATTTTAAATTCATTACTTGGATTGCGTTGATGAATTGGCAGCAATACAGCTGCAAAATCTTTTCATTCGAGGCATATATTTCAGTATTCGACTAAAGTGTTTCATACAACGATGACTGAAAAATATTCGAGGAAACAGTGGTGTATATTACTCGTTTACTGTGCTATAAATACATTATGTGCTTCTAATGTTTCTCTTCAAGGTCCGTTTTACCCTGCGATTGCAGAACAAAAAGGTGTTTCGCCTACAGAGTATGGCTTTGTCATTGGAATATACAGTTTTAGCATATTTATAATCAATCCATTAGTTGGAGTGTTGATCTGCAAATATGGATCTCCCAGAATTAGCCTTTCGGGTCTTTTTATAACCGGAGTGACAAGTATTTTGTTTGGCTTTGTTAATAAAATAAATGGATTTTCCTGGTTTCTCGGATTATCAATTGGAATTCGTGTGTTAGAAGCAGTGGGCTTTTGTATGGTCCGTAACGCTGGAATAACGATTGTTTCATGTGAATTTTCTACCAATGTTGAAATGGCATTTGCATGTATAAATATTTTTTCCTCACTTGGACAGTTTATGGGACCGGTAATTGGTGGAGCTCTATTTGAGTTAGGTGGGTTTTCCCTTCCTTTCATTACAGTTGGAATATTTCTTTTGTCTGCATCAATTGTGCTTGTATTTCTACCTAAAAACTATCCAGAAAGTGAAACAAAATCAACTAAAGAAATTTTAAGAATCCTTCGAAATCCTACAGTCGTTTTAGGAGTTTTTTGTGCGTTTGGAGTCGCTATTAATTTGGGGTTCATAATAACTGTGCTTGAACCTCATCTTAAAAATTTAGATCTTTCTCCAGTTAAGGTAGGATCATTGTTTTTATGTAATGCAATAGCACTTGGTTTATCGTCCTTGATCTGGGGTAAAATTGTGTGAGGAAATATGAGAAACCTTCAGTAATTGGTTGTATTTCTGCACTTATTATCATATGTGGAATGCTTTTACTTGGTCCTGCACCCTATTTTCCTCTTAGCAAGAGTGTTACCACATGTGTAGTTGGATTACTTATTCATGGTGTAGGAGCAGGAGGTATTCAAATTGCAGGATTTTCGTTAATTAATAAAGGCACAAAGCTAGAGGGTCTTCCACAAAGCATGCAAACCTATGGATGTGTTACAACAATATTTATGTCGTCATCATCCTTCGGATTTTTTGTAGGACCAGTTCTCGGAGGATATCTCTTCGAAACGTTCGGAATCCCATGGGCAACTCACTTCTTCATTTTATATCACCTGATAATATTTATTGTCGCACTAATTTTTATTCTATTCAAAAATAAAATAATAAAAAATCAAGAAAATTTAAATTCCAAAATTCTTAATTCAAGTAATGGAAATATAAATTATGGAAATTTATAAAATAAATCTTACTTATTCAGTCAAATTATAAAAACAATAAAGATTTTTTACTAATGTGTGTGTTATTTATATCAGAATTAAAATTAAAATTACGTAAATTTAATTTTTTTTAACTAAACCTAAGTTTCCTTGAATTATATATATATATTATATAATATATATATATATTATATATATATATATATATATATATATATATATATATATATATATATATATATATATATATATATATATATATATATATATATATATATATATATATATATATATATATATATATATATATATATATATATATATATATATATATATATATATATATATATATATATATATATATATATATATATATATATATATATATATATATATATATATATATATATATATATATATTATATATATATATATATATATATATATATATATATATATATATATATATATATATATATATATATATATATATATATATATATATATATATATATATATATATTATATATATATATATATATATATATATATATATATATATATATATATATATATATATATATATATATATATATATATATATATATATATATATATATATATATATATATATATATATATATATATATATATAATATATATATATATATATATATATATATATATATATATATATATATATATATATATATATATATATATATATATATATATATATATATATATATATATATATATATATATATATATAATATATATATATATATATATATATATATATATTATATATATATATATATATATAATATATATATATATATATATATATATTATATATATATATATATATATATATTATATTATATATATATCTATCTCCTACTTGTTCTCCCATATAAAGATCTATGTTTTCGGCTCGTTGGTCTTCCATGCCGGTCCATAGTCTTATACCAGACTCTCAGGTAGGGTTTTTACCCTTTCAGTAGGACCAGCATAGTTTTCAAACTAACCTCTAAACACTCTCTCCCAGGGGTCTTCAAAAGATTGGTGCTTCTCTGAGTATGGTTTTCAATGCTGGTTCTGGAGTAGTTGCAAGCCGTTGACAGAGAAATCACAAGGCCGGATGGCTAGTCCTGTCGTCCTTGCATTTAGTTCTCTCACATCCGATATATATATATATATATATATATATATATATATATATATATATTATATATATATAATATATATATATATATATATATATATATAATATATATATATATATATATATATATATATATATATATATATATATATATATATATATATATATATATATATATATATATATATATATATATATATATATATATATATATATATATATATATATATATATATATATATATATATATATATATATATATATATATATATATATATATATATATATATATATATATATATATATATATATAGATTATAGATCATAAAATGTATATTGACAGATATGGCATATCAACATCGTTTTAAGTACTCTTAAATTTAGGAGCATATCTCTTCTGAGTATGGGAAAGCAGCTGTATGTAATATATCCCAATCTGTTAAAATTTCACACTCTTGTGAAGAGCAGACACTTAAAATAGCTGAAGATTACTATATAAAAAAACTGGAAAACCAGTCATTAAAATTTATTTTATTATACTGTCACTGAAACTAAACATAATATGATTTATTTCTTTAATTTTATATTCTATAATCTTAATTTTTACTTAAAAATTTATTCATTTGGGAGAATCGAAACTCTGATGATGTCCGCATAAGGTTTACGGGACGAAACCGGTTTTGAAAATAAATATAATTATGGTTCTTACTTTCTCTGTAACTTGTTCTTTAAAAATTATAAAAGAAAACAGAATTTAAATTTAAATTTTTTTTTTTCTGAATTGGAGGGGGAAACGTAAAGCATATAAAAATAATATTACTACTACTACTACTACTAGTACTCATAATAATAATAATAATAATAATAAAATAATTGTAATAATCATTATTATTATTATTATCATTATTATAAAATGATAATAATAATATATTATTATTATTATTATTGTTATTATTATTATTATTAATGATAATAATGAAAAAATAATAATAATAATAATAATAATAATAATAATAATAATAATAATAATAATAATAATAATAATAATAATAATAATAATAATAATAATAATAATAATAATAATAATAATAATAATAATAATAATAATAATAATAATAATAATAATAATAATAATAATAATAATAATAATAATAGTAATATAGGAATTCAATATCAGGTTTAGTTTTAAAATGTTTTACATCTCCTTCCATTTCACTGAATATTTCTTTTTGAATTTAAATTTAAAATTCTTAATATAATTCTTGAGAGCAACTTACTGAAAAAAAAATAAAAATCATATTTAAATCTATTTTCTAACTGGTTTTGTTTGCAAATCACGGACATCATCAGAGATTGAATTCTTACAGTTGAATAGATTTTTTTAATAAAAATTGAGATTATTGATTATAAGATTAAGAACATATCATTTTGCGTTTAGTTTGAGTGACAGTACATCAAACTTAATGTTAATGTCTGGATTGCAGTTTTAAATATAGTAAGCGTCAGCAATTTTTAGTTTCTAATATTTATAAGAGGAGTAAAGAATTTTAAATGATTGGGGTATTTCACGTAGAGTTGCTTTTCCATACTCAGTAAAGATGTGCTCGTAAATTTTACTGGACTTTAAATAATGTTAGTATTCCCTCTGTCAATCTATTAGTCGTGTAACCAATATACTTCCAATAGACTTGCTCGGAACTAGCAAATTGGTACACGACATGATGATAGCTGAAAAAGTATCCTTAGTAGGAAAGCAAGACGAAAGTTGTTTGCCTTTGTGATATAGTTTAACGGTAGTTTATATTGTTTGTTCGAGTTGATTTTATGTGGGAATCAATAATTCTACGTAGGCAATTTTCCTCTTTGTCAAATCAACTGCATTTGAAGTTTTAAAATAAAAGTTAATTCTTTCAGAGGTATTGTTAGTATTTTCTTGACTTTTATAAAGTCTGTTAATGGTTTTATTGGTTAGTTTTTCTGTAATGGATAGTGAGTAGTTACAGTTGATTAAATTCCGTCTGATCCTGTCAACTTCAACATCAAATAAATCTCAATCAGAGCACAATTTAAAAGCTCTGTATATAAACGTTTTAACAATCGAGTCTCTATATATTTTTAGAAAGTAGGAGATTTAATTAAGGTATAGGCAGTTAACAATTCGCTTGACATTTAAAATCTTAGTCGCATTTCTATACTGAGCATGGGAAAGCAACTGTATGTGATATATCCCAATCATTTGAAATTAATTACTCCTCTTGTGAAGCTCAGAAACTGGAAAGAGCTAAAGCCTACTATATTAAAAACTGCAAACCAGACATTAACATAAAGTTTAATGTACTATCACTCAATCTAAACGTAATATGATATACTCTTAATTTTATAGTCTATAATCTTAATCTTCAATTAAAAAAATTATTCATCTGCAAGGATTCAATCTCTGATGATGTTCGAGATCTACAGACAAAACCAATTAGAAAATAAATAATAACAATAACAATTTAGTCGTACATTTGAGAAAAGTCTTACCCATATATATATATTATATATATATATATATATATATATATATATATAATATATATATATATATATATATATATATATATATATATATATATATATATATAATATATATATATATATATATATATATATATATATATATATATATTTATATATATATATATATATATATATATATATATATATATATATATATATATATATATATATATATATTATATATATAATATATATATATATATATATATATATATATATATATATATATATATATATATATATATATATATATATATATATATTATATATATATATATGGGAACAAGGGGATTTAGGAAAGGCAGGGGGTGTACGGATCTGATCGAAGAGAAAAATAGAGAAAAAGGGAAGGATTTGTATGTGTGTATTTTATGGATCTGGAAAAAGCTTATGATAGGGTGGACAGGAGTAAACTGTGGGAGGTTCTGAGTGAGTATGAAATTGAGGTGAAGGTTATGGAGGGTATAAGAGCCTTTTATAGGAATAGTAGGGCATGTGTGAGAGTAAATAGAATGTAAATAATAGGTTGAGGCAGGGTTGTGTAATGTCTCCTGGGTTGTTTAACTTATTTATTGACAAAGTGGTGAGACTGACGGTTAGAGAAGGTAGAGGGGTAAGAACGAGAGAACAACAGAAAATATAAGAGCAAATGTGTTTTCGTTTGCAGATGATGTTTTCCTTCTGGCGGAGTCACAAGAGCATTTGAAGGTTTTGGTGGAAGAATTTGTAAAAGGTTGTGTCGAGTTGGGCTTAAGCGTGAATGCGGACAAGAGTAAAATATTATGGATGAAAAATGGGGAGGGGAGGGGAAGGGAAAGGGTATAGGTAGGGGTGTTGAATTGCAGATAGGAAGGGAGAGATTGGAGTGGGTCAACTCATTTAAATACCTGGGGGTGAATTTTTCTGGAGGAGATGGTGGAGTGAATGATGAAGTAGGGCATAGCATAAGAGAAGGGGAGAAAGTACTAGAGGGTTTGAGGGATATTTGGAGCAGTGGAAGGTTGTCCAGAGAGGTGAAGTTGAAAATGTTCGATGGCTGCTGTGTACCGGTAATTATCTATGGTAGCGAGGTTTGGAAGTTGAATACAAGGAAAAGAAAAAATGTTGAGGTTTTCGAAAATGAAGGGTTTGAGAGTGGTGTGTGGTATAAGTAGAAGGGAGAGAGTCAAGAATGTTAGAATAAAAGAGTTATGTAGTTGGAGAAGGAGTCTGATTGGGAGAACTGAACAGAGCATGCTGAGGTGGTTTGGACATGTTTGTAGGATGAATGGAGAAAGATTGGCATAAAAGGTGTTCGTTTCGGAAATGATGGGTATGAGGGATAGTGGGATGAGCTGAGATAGAGAGAATTAGGAGAAGGGTGTGCGTGAATTCAAAAGATTGGTGAAGTTTATGAGTATTAGGAATGGTTGTGGCTTACGATAGACACCACCCCACAATTGTTGGAAAGGTTATGTGTATATATATATATATATATATATATATATATATATTATATATATATATATATATATATATATATATATATATATATATATATATATATATATATATATATATATATATATGCAATTTTCCTCATTTATATCTTTACAAAGATTCTCCAAACTAAAGTAATAAAACTTTTTTTTTTTATGAAAAAAAAGAACAGATTTTAAAATTCAAACAATTTAAAGAAGAAAAAAAATACTTTTAAAACCCTAGATAGCTTTCGAAGCTAAAATGCATTTTTCTTGTTCAAAGAGTAAAATCAAACTGATTAAAACGAGACAAATATTAGAGGAAATATTTCTATGGCTACCTTGGTGATTGAATCATATTATTTTTTTTTATTTATTTAAAAAGCACATCTTACGGGCATTGCCCTATTCGAAGAAAGGAAGTTTGAAGAACTTTTCTAGGTAGAATATATCTAGAATCCCCATATGGGATCGAACCAGTGCCCTCGAGCACGTGAACCAATCACTCTACCGTATGAGCCACGGCAGACGGTAACAAGTTTCAAATAAAAGGGAATAAAGTTTCAAAATATTATTTCTTGATATTACATATTGATTAACTTTTAAATTGATTGTATTTTTAATCATAAAAGTCACTGTTAAATAATTATTTT
>SEYY01021860.1:132500-138449 GCA_009176605.1 Armadillidium nasatum
TAAATCTGAAATATAAAATTGAAAATCCAAACCAAATTCAATGATATCGTAGTAGTTGCCCTCCTAGAAGTCCTTCTATAAACCTTTCAACAGATTGTGAAGAATCTAATAGAGCTGAAAGATTTTATATCTTCCCGCTTTGGGAGAGTCTCTTCATCTTAACTACTTTATATAATAACGAAAATCCTTCTATTTACACGCCTGCTACGGTAATTCGAATTACTAAAATACAAACAGGTAATGTGTAAATGGTATTTTCATTGGGGGGAGGGGGGGTTGGTGGAGGAGGGGTTCCAAGGCCAAATATCGGCACACTTCTCGACTTGAAAACACTTGTGAGATTTAATGTCTCGTATCAATCATGGTGTTCTGCGCAGTTTTCTTCCGTTTACAACAGTAGATTTTATTTATATTATATAACTTTGATAATTTGCAGCTGGTAACCTGCTTCTGTTTTATTTCTACATTTTCAGTAAATATTTATTTATTTATTTCAGTAAATTAATATTTTTAATACAATTGTTATTATTTTATTATTATTATTATTATTATTATTATTATTATTATTATTATTATTATTATTATTAATTATTATTATTATTATTATTATTATTATTATTATTATTATTATTATTATTATTATTATTATTATTATTATTATTATCTTTCAGTTTTGGGGGCATGAAAACAACTATGTTTTCTCTGCCTAATTTGAAATGAGAGATAGCTCACAGGTCAGTTTCTCAATGGCTACCTTCTATACGTCAATTAACTGAGGTTGGTAGGAGCGGCTTTCAAACTGAAAAGAGAATGGAACGGTACAGTCATCGGCATTAGAAGTTGATAGGAAATGAAGTAACAGAGAGAAGGTCATTATTAAAAAGCATAAAAAGTGTTGGGGAAAAGACAGACCCTTGAGGAACACCACTATTAATAGATTTAAGGGATGAGCAATGGACGTCTACAACAGCTGCTATAGAACGAACAGAAAGAAAATGAGAATGAAAGATAGATTCTGAAAGAAGGAAGTTTGGAAATCTAAGCTTTGTACCAGACTCTATCGAAAGCTTTCGATATGTCCAGCAGAAAGATTCACTGAAATGCCGAAGGGCTCAGAAAGCCAAACTTGCGATCAAAGAAAAGATTAGAAGAAGTGAGGTGTTTCCAAACCTTCCTGTTAAGTATATATTCAAAAACTTTAGAAAAAAAGGAGGTTAAAAAAATGTAACGGTAGTTAGACAGTTGAGAGGGATCCAAGTTCCTCAGGCACAGGTTGAATGAGCTCACGTTATATATATATATATATATATATATATATATATATATATATATATATATATATATATATATATATATATATTTATATATATATATATATATATATATAATATATATATATTATATATATTATATATATATATATATATATATATATATATATATATATATATATATATATATATATATATATATATATATATATATATATATATATATATATATATATATATATATATATATATATGATATATTATATATATTATTTATTTATTTTTTTTATTAGTCAAAGTTAAAAAAAAAAAAAGCACACCTAAATAAGATTACAAAAGCAAAGGAAAATCCCTAAAGATGAGATATACATTAATAATTTAATTACATTGCGTAGAATTTCTCTGTTTCAACCCTCAAAAGGGAATACTTACCTTGGTTGTAATATTAAATTTCAAAATAAAAATTCCTTATGTTCAAATATTTATAAAAGTTTAATTTTTAAGCATTCTAAAAATCAAATTAAATTTTTATATATATATATATATATATATATTATATATATATATATATAATATATATATATATATATTATATATATATTGTATATATATATATATATATATATATATATATATATATATATATATATATATATATATATATATATATATATATATATATATATATTATATATATATATATATATAATAATATTATATATTATATATATATATATATTTATATAAATGGGAGTAGGATAGAGGGTTTTGAAGGTTAGAACCCTCCGAAATTATCAGAAACTTTATTTTTGGTGTTAAAAATGTTATAGCAATTTGTCACAAAAAGAATATATATATATATATATATATATATATATATATATATATATATATATATATATATATATATATATATATATATATATATATATATATATATATATATATATATATATATATATATATATATATATATAATATATATATATATATATATATATATATATATATATATATATATAATATATATATATATATATATATATATATATATATATATATATATATATATATATATATATATATATATATATATATATATATATTATATATATATATATATATATATATATATATATATATATATATATATATATATATATATATATATATATATATAGTATAATATATAAAGTATTGCATACCTCCCAAGCTCCCATCCTCCCCCCCCCCCCCGTGGCCAATAAAGATTCTGTAATGACTTCGATATTCTCTCTTTAGGCCCATTATTTGTTTTTATTAATGGCTTATTTTGTAGATTGTATCACTGTAATAATCCTTGATGCTGCTAGGTTTCCAGATTAATTAATTAATGTTTGGTTATAAAATAATAATATTATATTTAAAGTAATAATGACAAATAAAATGTGTTGGAAACTTTTTTGTCGTCTTCTCCAAACAGAACCTGTGTTTTTAAGGTTAATTTTAAATCTGATCTAACTGATCATTAAAAGAAATTGCTTCTTATTCTGTGTGAAATAAGGTGGGTGTATAAAGATGATGCTGTTATGAGATTTATTGAGCTTTATTTAGCTATTTTTCATTCTCTTGAAAAATAGAAGAAATATGTAATGGTGAAGCTTCAAACTAAGCACATCAGTTGTTAAATTCTGTTCTTGATTTGACAGTTTCATGTAACTCTTTCATTTGTTTAGGAAAATACGTTCAAGTACATTAGGTACTCCGAAGTTACTTCAGAATGTTGACTGTGATTTAGCTGAAGCATCGGATCATATATCTGATATAGTAAAAGTTATGCAAACATTGATTTTATATGCAGATTCGGTATTTAAAGATCTCTTCGAAGAAGCCACTTGTCTTTCTTCGTAATTAAATATAACTATATTTGCACTTCGTCAAATAAAAGTGTCTGAGTTAAACATTATTACAACGGAAAAATATTATCAGGTGCATTTTTTTTCATTGTTATAAAAATTTATCAATGAATTAGAAGACCGGTTCAAAAAAAATGATTTGTTACGATCACTTCAAAAAATTTATTCCAAAGCGTTGTTTTAATTTATTCTCATCAACTGAACTTACGGCTTGCACAAGATTTTAGGCAAACTTTCTCCCTAAACCTTGACAACATAAACATGGAATTTGAACTTTGTAAACAAAAATAGAGTTGAATAGTGATGCTAATAATAATACAACAATAGAAGCATTATCAACATGCAATCTTATATTGTACCTAAACATCTGGAAGCTTTAAAAAAAAATTAGCAAAGCCACCAGTATCTACAGCAACACCTGAGCGCACATTTTCTAGTTTAAAGAGTCTAAAAAAACTAGCTCAGATCGTACAAAATAGGCCTGGCTTTATTTAGTATTCTCAAGGAGGAACAAATTTCGTCTTGCGAAATCTTCAATAGTCTTTGCATTAAGCATATATTATAGTATATATATATATATATATATATATATATATATATATATATATATATATATATATATATATATATATATATATATATTATATATATATATATATATATATAATTATATATCATAATATTATATATATTATTTTAGAATAATTCTTTACAAGTTTGTATATTTAAATTAATTTTTAAAATAACAATTTTTAATACTATTCAAATGTAATTATATTCCATTTTGAAAGAACAATGTAAATAATTTGATTGTGTTGTTGGAATTCATTCAGTTGAGCTTTACGGAAAGCGAATGAATAAAGCTTCAACTCTTTGAAAATCGTGGACATAAGCTTGTCTTTATTTTAATTAAATTATTATTATTATTATTATTATTATTATTATTATTATTATTATTATTATTATTATTATTATTTTTATTAATTATGTATTATTATTATTATTATTATTATTATTATTATTATTATTATTATTATTATTATTATTATTATTATTATTATTATTGTTATTATTTTATTATTATTATTATTATTATTATTATTATTATTATTATTATTATTATTATTATTTTTATTATTATATCTACTATTATTGCTAATAATATTAAATATAATGATAATAGTGATAAATATAATATTAAAAATAACAATAATAATAATGATAATAATAATAATAACTATAATACTAATTATAATAATAATTATAATAATAATAATAATAATAATAATAATAATAATAATAATAATAATAATAATAATAATAATAATAGAAGAAGAAAAATAAAAAGAAGAATAGAAAGAAGCGCAAGAAAAAGAAGAAGAAAAATAATGATCAACGATTATTAATGATAATGTAGATTATGATGAGTAATGATAATAATAACGAAATGGTAATAAATTTGAGTAACGTTGGAATCTGAAAAAAGAATTACTGATTTAAACTTGTATGAATTGAAGCGCGAGTGATAATCAAATTCAGAGCGGAAAACTTTAAAGTTTCGTTAGTTCAGCAAGTGTAAACCAGGATAGCAGCTCTCTTTCTGCGTTCGTTGAGTATATTTCCGGCATTTCCATTTCACTTGACCTTCTACTTTATTAATAACGTAATTAGGCTTCTTCGTCTAAAATGAAAAGTTTTATTTTATTTTTTTTATGCAAAAGATATTCAGTGACCGTTAAATATTAAATAAAAATATGACTACATTATAAAATAAAGTTTAATAATGAAAATTCTTGAACGAAATGTCTTGAAACCAACTTAAAAATTTCGATAACACCAATTGATAAGTATATGAACATTTATTTTAAAAAAAATGAAAATCTTTTCAACGTAACTCAGTTTATTTGTAAATAGAAACATGATATTAAGCTGGTCACTCCGTTCGAAAGTGTGAAAAGTGAAGAAAATTTAAAAATTTATGAAATAAAACTAAATCCAAAGAAATGAATGAAAGAATAAATAATAATAGGATGATATTGGGAAAAGGCAATGCTCCCATTCTAAAACGAGATTTTCCTTTACATATATATATATATATATATATATATAATATATATATATATATATATATATATATATATATATATATATATATATATATATTATTATAATATATTATATATATATATATATATATATATATATATATATATATATATATATATATATATATATATATATATATAATATATATATATATATATATATATATATATATATCTATATATATATTATATATATATATATATATATATATATATATATATATATATATATATATATATATATATATATATATATATATATATATATATATATATATATATATATATATATATATATATATATATATATATATATTATATATATATATATATATATATATATATATATATATATATATATATATATATATATATATATATATATATATATATATATATATATATATATATATATATATATATAGTTTCATAATTTTTACATTAGTTTAATTAAACAGTAAGAATTTTAGCTTAATTAGAATTAAATAACCGTTTCTGCATCTTAATTTGAAATTCAATTTAGTTTTTGATTATCCATAAAGAAACTTGTTGAAATGAATGTCATTTATCTTCAAGAGAAGAACGTCGATCAATGACGCTCTTCACTTTTTTATTTTTCTGGAGGAATTTTGCATCTTGGAAACTTGTGAATGTACTAAAAACATCATTTCAATATAT
>SEYY01021861.1:0-29688 GCA_009176605.1 Armadillidium nasatum
CAACTAACGTCCCATTTCTTTATCATCTGTTCTCTCTAAAATTTTCAAATCTATCCTTAACGGGTTGATTTGGTAACATCTCAATTCTTCAAATCTTATCTCTTATAGCCAGTATGGCTTTCGTAAGAAATGCTCTACTGGTGATCTTTTTCCCTTCTCTCTGACTGCTGTTCTTCCGCTCTATGGCATTACAGTGAATCTTTTGCTGTCACGCTGGGCATTTCTAAGGACTTCGATAGCATCTGGTACAAAGCTCTAATTTCTAAACTTCCCTCTTTCGGAATCTATCCTCCTCTCTGATTTTCTTGCTGGTTATTCTATATCTGATGTTGTAGAGGGCCACAGTACATCCTTTAAATCTATTAATAGTGGTGTAACTTGGTATTCTGTCCTGTAACCAAAACTTTTTCCACTCTTCATTAATGTTCTTCTCTCTATATTACTTCATTACTTATCCACTCCTATGCTAATGACTCCACCCTTGGAGCAACTGACCTCTGATCTTTCTCACATTTCAAATTGAGGCAGAGAAAACAGTTGTTTTCAATGCCACAAAAGTTCAGTTCCTCTATATCTCTACTTCGAAAACACACAAATCAATCCTTGATCTGTCCTTAATATTATTCTCAGTGTTTATTTCTCTTCTGATCTTTCTTGGAAGGATCCCATTACTTCTCTTTCTAAACAAACTACAAAGAGGTTGGGTGTTCTGTTGCACCTTTGTGATTTTTTTGCACCAATCCAGTTACTTTCTCTTTAAAAGGATGTTGTTCTCCCCTGTTTCGAGTACACCTCACACATCTGGGATGGTTCCACTCACTCAGCTCTCCTTTTCAAGGTGGAGTCTATGACTTTTCGTCTTAAAAACAATACCACTCTCACTAATTCTCTCCAATCTCTTTCTGCTGTCAAACTATACTATCAGTGATCTCTCCTGATGCATTTATCCTCCATTGAGAAGGGCTTGTGCAACACGCCTTTCTACACAGTCTTATCCTTTCTCTGTCTAACTGTCTGACCCCAGACTTAACCGCTACGCTTAATCTTATATGTACACCACTGGTAAAGTTTGGAATTCAATCCCTTTATCTGTTTTCCCAACTTCTTTTGAATTGCACACTTTCAAGCGCTGTGTACTGTGGCATGTCAGCATTTAACGATTAGGTTCCTCTATTGCCCCATCTCTAGTGGAAATTAGTAGGCTTCTGGTCTTTTCCCACCAGAGGAGACAACATATATATATATATATATATATATATATATATATATATATATATATATATATATATATATATATATATATATATATATATATATATATATATATATATATATATATTAGGGATGGAGTGAAGTATTGGTATCGAGGTATCGGTATCATTTTGGCTAAAAATGACCGATACCAATACCAAATATTTTAAGTAACTTAATTCCATTGGCTTACATTTTTTGAATGTTAACTTTCATTCTCTGTAGAGTTTCGAATGCTTTTTAGCTTGTACCCTGTTTTGGGAAACTATTTTGTCTGTCTTTCTACTTTAATCTTCCCTTCTCGCTGGAAACATGCTCTGATTCAGTATGTGCCAAAAAAAGGGGGATCTCTCCAACAACTCAGCTAACGTTCCATTTCTTCAACCTCCATTCTTTCTAAAGCTTCTTGTTAAGAGTTGGAAAGATCTCAAATCTTCTAATCTTATCACTAATCGCCAGTATAACTTTTTTTTTAAAATGTTCTACTGGTGATTTTCTTATATCCACTCCTATGCTAATGACTCCAGCCTTCATTATTCCTTCCGATTTGAAAGATGCCACTCTCAATGGGATTTATTGATGCAAGATTGGTGGCCTTGAAGCAACTAACCTCTAACATTTCTTGTATTTCAATCTGGGATTGGGAAAATAAGGTTGTTTTTAATGTCTCAAAAAAACAGTTCCTCCACCTCTCTAAAAACACAACCTTTCACACAACTATGACATCTTCAAAAACACACAACTTAAACCTTCATCCATCCTTAAATTTCTTGGTGTTTCTTTTTTGAATCTTTCTTAGAAGGAACACATAACTTCTCTTTCTAAACAAGCTTCCAAGAGGTTGCGAATTATGACACGCCTTTGTAATTTTTTCACACCACCTGAGTTGCTTGCTCTTTGTAGGTGAATCATGTTCACCTCTTTATGAAGTATGTGTCACACATCTGGGATGGTCCACTCATACAGTTTTCCTTAAAAAGGTTGAGTCTATTACTTTTTGTCTTAACTTACACTCTCACTAATTCTCTCTAGTCTCTCTGAAAAATCGAATTGCTGTGTCATTCTCTCTATACTTTCTCCATTACAATGTACACTGTTCTGAACTCTCTCATCGCATATCTCCACCACTGAGAATATCTCGAGCTAAACGCTTTTCTACACAGTCTCCATCTTTTTCTGTCCAACTCACTAATACCTAATAGGTATGCTCAATTTTACATATATTCAACTGGTAAAATCTGGAACACACTCCTTTTATCAACTTTCCCAATTTCTTTTGACATCCACACTTTCAAATGCTGTGTATTGAGACATGTCGGCCATTAACTGGCTATGATGCAGACTTCACTCAAACTCATGTGGAATTTGACCAGGTTTCCAGTATTACCTAAACTCTGATGGAATTTGGAAGGGCTCTCGCCTTTGCCCACCAGATATATATATATATATATATATATATATATATATATATATATATATATATATATATATATATATATATATATATATATATATATATATATATATATATATATATATATATATATACTTTTCCCTTAATTTCAACCTTAGACGATTCCGGAGCTGTTCCTTCTCCTTCAACCCCCTCCAACTCATTTATGCCTAAAATTGTAATTTCTTCTAAAGACGTAACTTCTGCTCTCTCTGAGCTTAACACTAAGAATTCGTACGGTCCTGATGGTATTCCTCCTGTGGTACTCAAAACTTGTGCTTCCGAGATTGCACCCTGCCTTGGTAAACTTTTTTTTCTATGTCTTTCTACTTCAACCTTTCCTTCTTGCTGGAAACGTGCGCTCATTCAGCCTGTGCAAAAGAAGGGGGACCCCTCTCAACCCTCTAACTATCGTCCTATTTCTTTAACTTCCGTTCTTTCTAAGGTTTTTCGAATCTATCCTTAACAGGAAGATTTGGAAACAACTCAATTCTTCTAATCTTATCTCAGATCGCCAGTATGGCTTTCGTAAGAAACGCTTCTACTGGTGATCTTCTTTCCCTTCTCTCTGACTCTTGGTCCTCCGCTCTTCGGTATTTCGGTGAATCTTTTGCTGTGGCGCTGGACATATCGAAGGCTTTCGATAGAGTCTGGCAAAAGATTTGATTTCCAAACTTCCCTGATTCGGAATCTATCCTTCTCTCTGATTTCCTTTCTGGTCGTTCTATAGCAGCTTTTGTAGACGGCCACCATTCATCCTATAAATCTATTAATAGTGGTGTTCCTCAAGGATCTGTCCTATCCTCAACTCTTTTTCTAATTTTCATTAATGACCTTCTCTCTATTACTTCATCTCCTATCCACTCTTATGCTGATGACTTCACCCTTCATTACTCTTTTCATTTTGAAAGACGTCCCTCCCTAACAGCAGTTGATAGATTCAAGAAGGATTTCCTTGGAGCAACTGACCTCTGATCTTTCTCGTATTTCAAATTGGGGCAGAGAAAACAGGGTCGTTTTCAATGCCTCGAAAACTCAATTTCTCCATCTCTCTACTCGACACAATCTTCCACACAACTACGATATCTTCTTCGAAAACACGCAACTACTCAAACCTTCATCTCTCCTTAATTTTCTAGGTGTTTCTTTTTCTTGTGATCTTTCTTGGAAAGATCACATTACCTCTCTTTCTAAACAAGCTTCTAAGAGGTTGGGTGTTCTGAGGCGCCTTCAGTATTTCTTCACACCATCCCAGTTGCTTGCTCTGTATAGGGGTGTTGTTCGCCCCTGTATGGAGTATGCGTCACACATCTGGGGTGATTTCACTCATACAGCTCTCCTGGAAAAAGTGGAGTCTAGAGCTTTTTGCCTTATCAACTCTCCTGCTCTCACTAATTCTCTCCAATCTCTTTCTGCCCGTCAAAATGTTGCGTCACTCTATACTATCGCTATTACAACGGACACTGCTCTTCCGAACTCTCTCGTCACATACCTCCTCCATTAAGAAGAGTTCGTGCGACTCATCTTTCTACACAGTCTCATCCTTTCTCTGTCCAACTCTCTGACACCAGACTTAACCGCTATGCTCAATTTTACATGAACTCTACTGGTAAAGTCTGGAACACACTCCCTTCATCTATTTTCCCAAATTCCCATGACTTAGGCACCTTCAAACGCCGTGTATCAGGTTATGTCGGCTTTTGATTTGACTATGTTCCCGACTTTCCCCCAACTCTGGTGGAACATTAGTAGGCCTCTGCCCACCAGAGGTAAAAATATATATATATATATATATATATATATATATATATATATATATATATATATATATATATATATATATATATATATATATATATATATATATATATATATATATATATATATATATATATATATATATATATATATATATATATATATATATATATATATATATATATATATATATATATATATATATATATATATATATATATATATATATATATATATATATATATATATATATGGGTGACAGTTCTAGAAACCCGACCCTATAATTTTTGCTTACTGCTTGTAACAACTCCAGGACCAGCATTGGAAACATTATTTTCTTAAGAGCTTTGAGAAGGAGTTTAGAGGTTAGATGAAGAAGGTGCTAGTCTTAGTGAAACGGTGAAAACCCTCCCTGGGAGTATGAATAAAATTCAGGGACTGGCACTGAAACCAACGAGACTAAAACATGATCTTTTAGAGCACTCCAATAGAGGGACTCTTAAGAGCAAGAGTAGATGGCAAAATATGCTGGTCTTACTGACACGGTGAAAACCCTTCCAGGGAGAATATATATATATATATATATATATATATATATATATATATATATATATATATATATATATATATATATATATATATATATATATATATAATATTTTGTTCTTTACAGTTAAAAAATCTGGTATCAGTATCAGTTATTTTTTGCTGATATACCTAAAAGTATATTGACACTGATGCCGATACTTCACTTCATCCCTAATATATATATATATATATATATATATATATATATATATATATATATATATATATATATATATATATATATATATATATATATATATATAGCACATGGTTTGTGGGATAAAATCCAGTTTGATAAACCGACAGTTTCCTATATCAATTTTTTTTTTTTTTTTTTTTTTTAACAGATCGCCACCACTCACGGGCAAAGCCCTTTTCAAGGAGAGCTTATAAAATAGCAAGTAAGAAAAGAACTCATCCTGCCCTGAACCTAACACATCAAAAGTGATGTTTAAAGTTTAGCAATTTAACTTTAAAATATATATATATATATATATATATATATATATATATATATATATATATATATATATATATATATATATATATATATATATATATATATATATATATATATATATATATATATATATATATATATATATATATATATATATATATATATATATATATATATATATATATATATATATATATATATATATATATATATATATATATATATATATATATATATACGGTATATATATAAAACAAATTTTATGGTCATTGATTATTTTTCAATCTTGTTTCAATCTTCATGAATTCAGTACAAAAAAAAAATAAATAAATAAATAAAATTAAAAAAAAATTAAAAAATTAAAAAAAAACATTGGTATCTATCTGTATTGGTAAATTCTAGGGGTATCTTATGGGCATTCGGTAATGGGTGGTTAAAAATTATTGGTATAAGTATTGGTAAAAGTACTTGTTTTCACTCCATCCCTAATTTTATTATTTAAAATTTTTTAAATAACTTACCTGTTTCCATCTTTTATAGCAAGGTACATTTTTTGTTATGAGAAACTGCTTATCTGGAGGTAGGTAAGGCTTTGTTTTGCTTGGATCTCCAGCAGACCATTGCCAAGTAGGACAATGGTGAACAACATGATCACCAGCAATTACAAATTCTTCTGGTGTCAATACACCTGTCTCCTTAAACTTAGATTCCTAAGAAGAAAAAAAAAAAGATATGTTGAAAGAAGTTAGAAGCAAATATCCAATTTTAGATTTTAAAATTTTTCAACTGCTCTGTAGTACAGTAATATATTTTGATACTACAGTAGTTGCAAACAATGAAAAGAGGTGAAGATAATTTTGGCTCAAATGCATTAAGCTCTCCTTCAAGTTCACATTAAAGAAAATGCAATTTTAACAAAAATAGTGATTGAAAATTAATTTATTTCATTTTCTCAAAATGCTAACTTTGCATTTTAGAAAAAAATTTGCTATCAATTAAAATTACAATTTCACCTTGGTGTAACCTACTTTCATATACTGTAACTGATTTTGCTAAAAAAGTAAAATTACAATTTCACCTTAAGTGTAACCTACATTCATATACTGTATTTTCAACAAGTGATTTTCCATTATATATATATATATATATATATATATATATATATATATATATATATATATATATATATATATATATATATATATATATATATATATATATGAGATGAACTCATCTCCAGATTCCTTAAAACTGAATTGTTATATTTTATTGTAAATGTATTTTAGTAGATTTTATAAGTTGAATATTATTTGGAAACTTTTTTAAATGGCAACTATGGTTCTGAGTTGTTTTTCGGAGAAAGATTTTGGGAGATTGACCGTGGAACCATTTGTTGTTTATATACTTGTTCTGATACCTAGAGTATAATTGGTATTTGTATTGTTTTGCCTTATTATCTGAGTGGTTTAAAAATAATAAAGTATCTTAATTAATATTCTCTGAATACATTAATAAACAGTGATTGCTGCAGTGAGTTTGATTACCTTGTGTATTCATATGTATATGGTAATCAGAGTGGAAGCTGAATCTTGATCTTGGTCAGGTCACCTCAAGTAAAAAGTACAATTGTAAAACCGCACAGCTTCCGAAAGTGGTGTCAGAAATGGGATCATCTTTGGAAAGCTGATTACCTTATACATAAGAATACACAAGGTAATCAAACTCAATGCAACAATCACTGTTTATTAATGTATTCACAGAATATTAATTAAGATACTTTATTATTTTTAAACCACTCAGATAATAAGGCACAACAATACAAATACCCATTATACTCTAGGTATCAGAACAAGTTTATAAACAACAAGCTGTTCCACAGTCAATCTCCCAAAATCTTTCTCCGAAAAACAACTCAGAACCATAGTTGCCATTTAAAAAAGTTTCCAAATAATATTCAACTTATAAAATCTACAAAAATACATTTACAATAAAATAAAACAATTCAGTTTTAAGGAATCTGGAGATGAGTTCATATATATATATATATATATATATATATATATATATATATATATATATATATATATATATATATATATATATATATATATATATATATATATATATATATCGGTATATATATATATTCGGTATATATATATATATATATATATATATATATATATATATATATATATATATATATATATATATATATATATATATATATATATATATGAACCGACCGGGGCCCCGGCCCCGGCCAAACCCGGCCATTTTTACTGACCCCGGCCCCGGCCCCGGCCCCGGCCAAAAATCAGGGAAAACCGGGGTTGCCGGCCGGGGTTAAAATGGCAAATTATACAAAAAAAAAAAAAAAAATTTTTTTAAAATTTTCAGCCGATTCTGCTGAAACTTTCAGTGTATATAGATTTTTTACTGGTAAGAAAAGTCCATTTCTAGCGTTTTTCCAAATCTATTACGGTTAAAAGTTTTTTATTTTTTTTTTTTTTTTTTTTGGGGGGGGGGAAATTTTACCCTTTTTCAATAGAATTTCGGTGCCAAACCAATTTTTAGAATGAGCTGAAAGTTAGACTATTTATTCAAAATTATATGGGCTACAAAAGCCTTTAATAGACTTTTGTTCCCAGAGTTATAGAAAAAATGTTATAAGCCAAAAACTGACCAACTATAGAAAAAAAAATTTTTTGAACTAAAAAAATCCACCTTTTCAGGCAAAATCTTTTTTAAAAAAAAATACAACTCTAACATTTCCTATTTTTGGTGTGTATAGAGGAGGGGTGGGGCTACAAATTCCTCTATGTACTTTATTCGATGAGATTCGTTGGTTTTGAGATATAGCCTTCAAAAAGGTCCATTTTTGGCCAAATTTCAAAAATTTCCAAAGTTTGAGAGGCTATATCTCGCTTCAAACAAAGGGCATTTAAAAATGCCCTAAATAAAAATTGTTGCCTTGTTCCTCTTCTAAACAATATTCACAAATAAAAAAAAATAGTAGGTAGCTTTTTTTTTTTTAAATAATTTTTTCCTCCAAAGGGTACGATTTTTGCAAATTTTTTTTCAAGTGCTTATAACATTTTTCTAGACGTTATATCAAAAATCTATTCCCACCAATGCAAGAAATTGAGGCAAAGGTGGTATTCAGTTAAATTTTCAGCTCATGTGGACCAGTGGTTTGACCCAGTTATTCATTTTTTTCAACTTTGGGTCCAAATAAGTTTCAAACCGTTGTTAGCTACGTATTATATTAATATATAATAATACTTTAATAACTCTTTTCCTTTCAGATATTGCGTTGTGATTTTCAAAGTTTAATGATCCCGTATTTTATTTCAGAGTTGAATGTGTTCTAATGCTATTCAAATGATATTAAAATCTGGACCAGTTTAAAGAGCTTTCGAAGGCTTACTCTTTTCTTTTAATTTTATAAATAAAAATATATGTAAACTTTATTTATCTTTGGTTTTATTTTAATTCAACCCTTTATTTATAAATTTATTAATTATGTATTGTCGTAAATAGTAATATCAATCAATGCAAATACTTGTTTAAACTATCAAACAAAAATCCAAAACGATTACTTACTATCTATAGAAACAAAATACTTCTTAAAGGTTACGAGGTTACGCCAAATTATTTTAAATGTCAACTAAATAAATCGAAAACAAAAATAATTCTAAGTGTTTACTCAATGGAGAACGATCGTTATCTCATAAAAGTTTGGTAAGTATGAGTGATTTAATCACCAAAAGATTCGAAAAATTCAAGTTGACTAAATATTATATGTGGAAACGATTTCGTAAATATTTTTATGTATATAAAAATCGTAACTCAAAATCAAAATAGTCGATCAATCCAAAAATTTAAATAATAATATCAGAAATAATTTATTGTAAAAGCTTTTATGAATTCTAAAAGCTTGAAATTTAGTTCAAAATGTTCGGGAAAATTCAAAAATTCCTTCGTAGTAGGACAATAAGTTTAATAATTCTTATTCAAAAATATTCACGATTTACTGATTAATGTACAAGATATTGTCAATCATCCAATAATCCTAGACGAAAACAAAACAAAATGCTCTAATATACAAGTTATTAATGAAACAATAACCAAATTATCGCAATTTATTTAACAGAACTTATCTATTTCTTATTTACAGATATAATTAATAAATTTGAAACAAACTATAAACTTAAATGTTTTCTATTAAAATTCTCGAACAATTCTTCTTTATTTTTCAAATACAAGTTAATTTCCAACTAATTCTTAATCTTCTAAATATAAATAAAGTACAGTAGGGACTTCGTTTTATATATCTCTTTTGAGAGTGTCTCACTTTTTTCGAAATTACTAATTTTAATTTTATTTTCTAAGTTATATTAACGTACAGCGTGTGCTTTAGTTATTTTTTGTAATAGTATACAGCGTAGGCTTCAACTATTTCTTATGTTAACGTACAGCGTATGCTTTAGTTATGTCAGTACAATAATATATAGTATATGTCTTCAGTTATTTCTTTCGATAACGTACAGCGAATGCTTTAGTTATTTGTTTAATTATATAATCGATTATTTTGTTTAATTACTATTAGTTATAATATAGCTAACTTAGTAATAAGAACTTCACTTAAATCGATACGAGCATATATATATATATATATATATATATATATATATATATATATATATATATATATATATATATATATATATATATATATATATATATATATATATATATATATATATATATAGTTTTCAATCTTTACTCGTTTTCTTAATTTATATTTACCGTTGTTAATTAATGTATTTTTCTTTATGCGCAATTCTACAATCTTTTGCTTTTTTCGTAATACTTCTAAGTAATCGGAAAATGACTTTCTAATGTCGAGTCTGAGCACAGAATGGAAAAACTGCTTCAACTGCCTCTGATCCTGAATTTGGCAACCACCCATAGGTGCTATTTTGACTCTTAAGCTGGTACTATGATTAGATTTCGTATCATTTTCCCTCGTTGATAGTACAAATTCCCTGTTTTCCCACGGTCTTCTAGCAACACTTCTAGATTGTTCCTTTTGTTTACATTTTCCAAAATTTTAGCCGCCATTTGCCTTTTATTTCCTTTTTGTATTTTCTTTATTATTTATTTTCATTACTTTTAAAAGTGTTTTTTCTTTTTATAATTCTTTCTTCAAATTCTCGAACAATTAATCTGTATAAATTATTTTCTCAATGCAAGATATTTTTTGAGGTTCCTTTATATGATTTCATAATTTGCGACCTATTTTAGATTTACCTTAGGATTGGTTTGCCATTTTTTCCATTGTATTGTTCTTAAACTTGGTTCTACTTTTTAAAGTACATAGTATTGGTGGGTTTTTATTTATGATATAAAATTTATTTAATTTCCTAATTTCTTAATTAATTTAACATAAAAACACCATCACCACTTAAAATTAAAGTAGGGCCCTACAACACCCCCTTCACAAAGATAATCATTGGTAGGTAGGATTTTGACAACTTTTTGATTTATACATATTTAGTAATCTTTTTATAATTTCTTTCCGTTTCAATAACAATCTTTCTTCCAGATGAGAATCGGGATACATGATCAAATTGTGGTCTTGAGATCTGATTTTGTCTATTTTGTATCTTATGGCGAAGATCATCAGTAGTTATATTTCTTCTTCTTTGTAAAATTCTGGAAGGACCCGCCTGAAACTGAGGGCGTTGTTCATTGGATATTTTGTAGTTTCGGTATGATTTAGACCGGTAAAAGGGAGAGTCAAAAAAGTTATTTGTTTTGAACTATTTTTCTAGTTTTCTTTTTTTTTTTGTTATCATCAGTAGTACTGATGATCATTACACAATCAGTGTTTATTTTAAATTATTTGTTTTATGTTCATTCTATGTCTGTGTTAAATGGAAAGATGTTATTAATTATTTTTATTTTTCAGAATATTGATTTTTATTATTTTTGAATTTATATGTTTTACATTCAAGTATTAGGCCTCCACCAATAGGGAATTAAATTGTTCATACAAGGAAAAAGCCTTCAATAAGGTAAAGTTGTATATACTTATTATATTATTGTAACGATGTTAATTATTGACTCTAATGTGTATAATGGTAATTGTAACACATACCTAATATTAATGGGATAAAGATTTAATAAAACCAATCTCCATAGGCTTCTAGTATCGGGACTAAATTATACAGAATCCAGTCCTGGACACCTTGTGAGACCATTACAACCTGTGGACGTCTAATGCTGGTTGTCGACCATTCCAGCCTTGTATCATTACCGGATCCCCAATAGTGAAGCATCCATTCAGTATCTTGTAGCATTGAAGAACAAAACAAGATACTATATACAAACCAAAAAAATTATACAAGGAAAGGAAGAGAGAAGCCAGCTACAACTATCAAATTAGATAAGCCAAAAATATTATATAATCTTCTTCCAACTCCTGTATTTCATCACTAACCAACTCCACTTAAGAGGAAAATATTTCTCCTAGTTTAAGTATTAACTGACACAGCAAGTTGTTGCCCAATTCCCAACACTATCCCATTAATAGAGGTTAAATACCGGACATTCCTTAATAAACAAGAGTGCAAAATTAATGACAAAAAGAGATAAACTATAAAATTTTGGTCTGTTTTAAATATAATTCCATTTAATAAAAGTTAAACTTATTCATTTTAATAAATTTTTTTTGTTTGATTAGCAATTCATCATTAAGTAAATGTAATATCAGTAAACATTTCTTTTACTATCCCTCATCCCTTATACTTTAGTTAAATTGTTTGATTGATAATAAAACTAGGTTCGTTAAAGTTAATTGACTAGTGCAAATAGTGTCCCATATAAACGCGCAAAGCTTGTGATAGGTTGGCCCCTTTTTCATGGCTGACGGATTTGAATGTAATATATAGGTGTTCCATCAAATCTTGGGTCATTTCCCAAAAGTCCTGTGTAGGCAGGTTAGTTCATTCACAAGTTCTAGCTCTCCCTAACATAGAATAATTTATTTGGCGCCCAACGTGGGGCCTTCCTCATCCAACCACTAAGAAGGTTAACACCACTGGAAACGTGGGCTTCGCCATATTATCAACCACGGGAAACCGTGAGACCCAAAGATAGTCATATCATCACTTACGACGAACCGACAACTTGAAATTAAGAGTCACCATCTCTTATCACCCTCTTACTTTTTGTCACTCGGCTTGCTAATCACCTTGTGTTACAACCATATTGTTTTGCCTAGGCTTCTTTGCTCTGCTTTCTTCTACTACTATCCTTTGTAGAAACTTCTAGAATAATTTTAATAACTAACCTAGCTAATCTCACGGTAGGCTAATCCTAATAAAGGGATTGCAGTTGACTCTTGGCATATCAATAGTATATGCATAGAGCCTTTGCAGCCCCAACCTTTTTTTCGTTGCAGATCAAGAACCAGCTGTAACTGGAGAGGTGTGTGAAGAAGAGGAAAATAGGAAAAATCTATTTGTCTCTGGTATTTTCAAGAAAGCTGTTATATATATAACCATACAATTAAAATGTCTGAACACAATATGGGAGAAGACCAACTGTTGCCATTAGAGGCATACTTGCAAAGTATAGAGGTTAATGATAATACCGTGAGAGATGGAGGAGTACAGCGAGAAGTAGTGGGTGGTACTCAGGAAGATGTAATATCGGCAGAGGCGGTGAGAGGTATTATGGGAAATTTAAACGCACAGATGAGCGAGTTGAGTAAGAAATTAGAAGCCGCCAGTCCTAAACCATCTACAGGATTTGAGATGATTGAACCTGAGTGCCAAATAACAAATTTGATACCAGTGATGGAAATTACCAATACCCCAATAACTACTCCAGAATCAGTAACATTTAAAAGGGAAGGAAAGGGAGAAATCTTTCCATTACCTTTCGAATCATCAGGAACCGAGATTACTACTTCGCCAGTATTCAACATTGGAAATCCTGTTTCTGTATCTTCTTTCTTACCAGTCACATCAACAATGACGTATATAACTCAACCAATGACTACTAATGCAAACGTGTTGCCAAGAATGCAAACCACAACCACACCCCCACCAGTCACTACTGCGAAACAAACACCATTAACAACAACACAGTTTGACATCCTACAACAACAGATGGCCTTGTTAACACAATCCGTGTCGTTGTTAACTATATTAATAAATAAGGTACAAACACCGAGAGTAGTAGAACCAAAAGTGTATCATTATGAAAATGATCACGATCTAAAACAATTTTTTGAACATTTTGAGGAATACTGTTCACAAAAGTATCCTCAAGCACCAAATCAGTGGGTGAGGCTACTTGAAAGATATCTTGGTGGCAAATTCCTTAAACTATTTGTGGTAATAACTAAAACTACAACTAAGTATACAGCTGTGAAGGAATATCTTCTCAAGTGGTTTGAGCATGAGGAAAAACGGAGGAACGAGAACAAGCTCAGAGATTATCATGCTGCTCAACGCAAACCAGGAGAAGATATCAACATGTTTGCATTAAGATTGGAACAACTAGCATCAAGAGCTTATCCAGACACTAACATGCGGAACCATGAGTCGCTTAGAACCGCTTTCCTATTTAATGTTGCATATCCCGTTCAAACCAAATTGAGAGAGTACCTCATACAAAATGAGATGGGTACCCAACAGCGAGTCCCTTGGGAAAGACTTGTTATGTTAGCAGACAGTTATGAGCGTGAGTTCCATACATCACAAAGGAATTATGACTCACCAAGAAATTTTCAATCGGACACCAGTACCCCACACCAACATGTACAAACCGTCGATGATGATGAACAAGATGTAATCTACATCGATGCAGTATCTCCAGCAAAACCAACTTGGAGTGAAATGCTTCAAAGACCAGCTCCGAAAAGAAACAGTAAAAATCAAATTCAAACACCACCCCAGAAATCGAACCAACAGAGGTCAAATGCCCCACGGACACCACCAAGAAGGATCAAGAATATCCCTATACCTGAACGATCGCAGGACGACAGTAGTGTGTCTCATTGTGATTTTTGTGGGAAGAGAGGTCATTTGATGGCAGATTGTTACAAATACCTTGATATTTGTAGTTTCTGCAAAACTAAAGATCATACAAGAAGTGATTGTTGGAGGAACAATGAAAATCATCCCACCAAAGATTCACCCACCAAGAACAAGACCCCTGAATGTCCTTTTTGTAAGGGTAAACACTTGGGGATGCATTGTACTTCCCGAAACAACCAAGGAATTGCATCTTCCAGGGCTCAAGAACAACTCCCCAAATTCCAAGAACAAAGACCCTTACCTCAGAGGGAGCAATATCAAACTAGGACCTTCGAGACTACTAGGCCATCCTCAGATCCTTGGGCTATGGCTGGAGCTCGACCAAAGACAAAATATGTTACCAATTGTAACATGTGTGGAGAGTCACATGAAGAAGGGAAAATGTACAGAAGATTTGGGAAACTATCCCACTCCGCAATGGTGAGCCACATTGTGGAGAGTCGTAAAAATCGAACTTCGAAACAAATGGCTCATAATAATCGGGATCGAAAAAGGACAGATATCAATAATGATGGGAAAGATCCATTGGAATCGGGAAATCGGAATCAGTCTAAAGACTGCGATATTCTGTTCAATCTATGTCAGGCTGATGTGGACCCCTTGATAGTTTCAGTTGCATTGGACCATCCTGAATGTTCTCAGTATTTCGACTGTATGATCGATACTGGAGCAGGGGTAAGTCTCGTCAATGCAGGGGTTCTGCACACATTGAAAAACATAGAACTCAAACTAGCCTCTGACGTTAATGTCACAGCTTTGAAAGGATTTGGGGGTACATCCAAAATACCCGTTGAACATTATATTGAGAGGAAAATAGTTTTCGAAAATGGGTTCGTTACTCCTCAACCAATAATGTTATTTGTAGTTCCCATTGACTCTATGACTCATAATGTTGTACTAGGCGCAGTTTCGTTAAGGGATAATAATCTTTTACCGGATCTGACTCGCCGTGAATTAGTGCACCGAGTTCGTAAAAAATTAATAACAGTAGGGAAAGATATTAGCTACAATATACCTTTCTATAATTGTGTTGTACCGGAAATTACGGTCCTAAAGCCGTTACAATGCAGAATGGTATCTATTGTGGTTGATAAAATTCAGCAGGAAGCTAGGCAACGTTGTCCACTGGTAGAATTCCAAGGCATGGATATCCCGGGTGTTTCCATAATACCAGGGATTCTCGATCTCAGGGTGGACAATGTTAAAATAGCTATAATAAATTACACGGACCAAGAAAAACGAATAAAAAGAAACACCCTCGTGGGAAAGATTAAACCAGCAGAAAAGTTGGAAATTGTTCCTATGATTCAGGAATTAACTGAAGTAGGTATATACCCTGAACGATACTGGGACGTAAAAACGATTATATCCGAATTCCAAATAGAAGAACTGAACCTAACGATTGATCAAAAAAATCAATTAATTAGAGTGTTACAAAAGCACATATCTGTGTTAAGCACAGGGGATAATGATGTGGGAGTTGCCACCAACATCACCCACAATATCGAATTGGAATCGGATAGACCCGTCAGAGTTCCAGTACGTAGAGTTCAAGGACCTTTGGCTCAAGAAATAGAGAAAGAGTGTAGAGACCTTTTAGAAGGGAACATCATAAGACCAAGTAAGTCACCCTTCTCAGCTCCGGTGGTGCCTGTTCGGAAAACTGACGGTTCTCTCAGGCTCTGTATCGACTACAGAAAGCTTAATAATGCTACTAAAGGGGATTCATTTCCTTTACCCAACTTGGTTGACATGATCTACAACATGCATGGTAACAAGTTTTTCACCACAATAGATCTAATCAAGGGGTACTATCAGATCAATATGGACCCGGATAGCATAGAAAAAACAGCTTTCTCAACACCGTTTGGTCAGTATGAATATTTAAAAATGCCATTTGGAGTAAAAAACGGCCCTGCGACGTTCCAACGCGGCATGATGCTCGCTCTTGCAGGACTTCCCTGGAATAAGGTTATGGTATACCTTGATGACATCATCATTCTTGGGAAGACGTTTGAGGACCATCTCAATACTTTAGATGAGGTTTTAACCGCCTTAGAATCAAATGGTTATAAGTTAAAACCAAGAAAAACAAAGCTTTGTAGAGAGGAAGTAGAATTTCTTGGCCATCGAGTCTCTGATAATGGAATAATGCCTTTAGAAAAGAATCTAAAGGGAGTATTAGAATTTCCCACACCAACAACGGTAAAGCAACTCAGACAATTCCTAGGTATGGTAAATTTTTATAGAAGACACATACCAAATTGCTCTCAAATAGCAAAACCATTATCCTCTCAAACAGGAGGGAAGACTGTCTCCTGGGATGAAAAATGTCAATATGCTTTTGATCAACTAAAGCAGGCATTAGTGAATCCTATCTTGCTGGGTTTCCCAGACTATAGTTCTGAGGCGTCCCCAATGGAACTTCATGTTGATGCTTCTGATATAGGGGCAGGTGCCAGCCTTTCTCAGAAGCAAAATGGAGTCCAAAGACCCATCGCCTACATTTCTACAACTTTTAATGGTGCTCAAAAGAACTACAGTACCATCGACAAGGAACTAACAGCATTACGATGGGCTGTAAAATCACTAAAAGCTTTCTTGAGAGGAGTCAAATTTGTCATCCATACAGACCATCAACCGCTAATATACTTACAAAATATGAGTATGGTTGATGGAAGAGTTGCTAGAACTTGGGAAGAATTAAACGAGTTCGACTTTGAGATCCGACATATAGTGGGGAAAAGTAACCTCATAGCTGATGCATTGTCGAGATCCCCAGTGCCAGATGTACCATTGCAAGAACAAGCCAATGCTAACACACGCGAAACTGAATTTATACCTCCGGGATTTGAAATGATCACTATTCCAGGAGGTGGTGATGCATTATTCATGTGCTTTTCCTTATTTCTGTATGGTACTACCGAAAATCATCTGGAGTTACGAGTATCAGTAGTTGATGAACTTTTAAAGAATATAGAAAAATATAAATTAAAAGAGAAAAACATTCGCAAACAATTGATTGCGATGAAACTAAGTGGACACATCCCAAAACCAGAAGTAATAGAGGCTTTTTGTAAACTATTTAAAGTAAGAGTACAAATATACTACAAAGATATAAGACCTATGACATATGGTTCTCCTGATGCTCCAGAAATATGCAGTCTAAAATGTTTAGGAGGGGTTCATTATAATTATTTGAGAAAACAACCTCCAGTAATTAGAACAAATATGGACGAAATCATCATAAATATCCATTCTATTAATCCGGTATATGACCAGGTTGATATAACCCAACATAATATCCCTGAAATGGATATTATGGAAGACCAAAGAAATGACTCCATTATTCGTTCTATCATAGGGTACCTTAAGAAACAAATTCCAGCTACTCAATGGAATAAACGGACCCAAATATTCAAAACACATCATCAGAGTTTAATGATGCAAAATGACATACTGTATTATCAACATAGCTCAGGTAAATTATTGTATGTACTCTCCTTCAAGTTCCTAATCTCTGTAGTAATCAATTTACATTGGGGATGTGCTCATGTAGGAAGAAATAAGTTGTTAGAATTAGTGTATAGACATTTTTGGCATCCACGAGTAAATCAGATAGTGTCTGACATCGTAAAATGTTGTCCTACATGCCAAAAATTGAAAACGCACTCAACAAATATAGTACCACCTACATTAAAAATAACAGCAAATAGTCCGTTCGATCTAATGGCAATGGACCTACTACAATTTCCCGTCACGAGATCAGGGAACAAATACGCAGCAGTTCTTATCGATCATTTTACTAAGTGGGCTTGCGTAATTCCAATCACCAACAAGCAAAGTGACACTGTAGCCAGAATTTTCAAGAAGAAAATGCTACCCTTCTTATTAAAAATACCTAACAGAATGTTGACAGACAATGGCACAGAATTTGTATCCGCCAATTTTCAACAAGTTTTATCCGAATTTAATATTCAACATATAAGAACATCGCCACTACATCCAGCAAGTAATGGAATTTGTGAGAGGTTTAATCGTAGTTTGATTCAATCATTGAAATGTTTAGTATTGGACCATGAATCAGATTGGGATGAAGAGCTTCCATCATCAATGAGTATTTACAATCATACTTATCATAGTTCATTGAAAACTTCACCATCTGAGTTCATACTAAATAATGTACATCCTGAAGTCTCTCACAGTTTTCCGCAGTACTGGGATGAAGGTACTACAAATTTTGAACCATACAAGAAAGGTCAGAAAGTGTCTAAAAAGGTAATACATAAAGGACATCATGTTGAGAATAAATTTAAAATTAGGTGGGAAGGACCTTTTGTCATCACAAAAGTCAATGAAAATAAATTAACCTATAATATTAAAAGAATAAATAATCCAAATGCTAGGGAAGAGAAAGTACACTTTTCGCATTTAAGAAAATGGGTCGAAATACCCAACTATTTAAAAGGAAATCCACAGTTTGCTGACATTCTTCTCAAAACTGATGAATTAGATGAGAATTTGGATGCGAATACTGAAGATAGTCATTCCGTACAATCTAATTCTTCTATGGGATTGTATGAGGGTGATAGTATTGATGAAGAGATTTTGCAGGATGAATATCCACAGGAAATGGAAGATAGTGAGGATGATTTTCTGGGATTCGCTGACATACCAGTAAGTTTTGCTGACACCCAGAACCTGGTCGAATCAATAACAGGGCGTTTGAAAATGTTGCAAAGTACAATTGCACAGATAGATAATAAGAGTAAAAATGTAGTAAGTCAAAGGGATAGGGAAAATAATAGGCAAATTAGATTTTTACCCCCCCAGGACTCAGTATCTAGTACGCTAGATAGTCCTATTCCATCTATCCCCCTTCTTTCTCCTAACTCTTCTACTGCCCTTCCATCTGTCCCTATGCATAACATATCCTACACAATTTCGCCTCCTCTCTTATATTCGTCCCAATTGCAAAGTACTTCCGAAACGCAATCATGTTCATCCCAAGTGCAGAATAGTCCTGAAACACTAATACCCAAATTGGCTGATAGAGAAATTTACAACTTTGTTGATCTAGAAGATTCATTGTTCGAATTCAGTGGATTTGAAAACTTTCTGTGGGATTATACCGAATACCCCAGTGATAATCCATCACCCAAATAATGAAAATGTTAATATCAGTCCAGAAGGTCATGATTTAGAATGGAATCAAACGTCCATGTATGTACATGATCCACATGAAAATACTGTCATAGATCCATTAGTTGAAGGATGGATAAATTCCACTTTGATCGCACCTGAAGTAGATAGAACTATTAATGAATTAACCACATCGAATTTACCTATAGGATCACCTACAATCACACTAGAAACTCCTGTTAGGAAACCTTTGACGCGATCCCGAGGGACAGTCTCGGATCTCCCTAATGTAATGCCACACCCCTTAGAACATGTTAGATCTTCTAGGCTATCCTTTCCTGTAACTACAACAAGTACATAAAGTTTCTTTTCTAAAGACTGATACAAAAATTCTTGCAAGTGATTTTGATTAAATATATTTTGTTTGGTTAATTGAAATTGCTAAACCTAAAGTAAAAGTTTTTTTTAGATTTTTATGTTGCTTTAATGAATTAAAATATAAAAACAACTCACATGTATCTTGTTTTTCATTTCGATAAGTTAAAATCTAGTTTAATAAAGTGCTTGAAAATGGTTTATTTCCTTTTATCATTAGGATTGCTTTCATTAAAGAGAATGAATTATTTCTTTATTAAAACAATATATAACTTTAAAACAAGAACATTAAATGGGGTTGCAGACTCAACAATCACTACAGATTGCTGTACAAAAATCATAAATAATTTAATAACGACCGCAACTCCTTGTTTAACACTTGCTGAGTCAAATTAGTGCTTAGATGGGGGGAGTAGCGGAGTTGCGGGAGCACTACTCATATATGGTAGTAATCACAATATTGTGTCTCCACAGATTCCAGCAGTTCATAATCATGATTCATGTGACAGTGATGCAAATGCTCCCATTTTCCAAGCCATCATTAAACAAACAATTGGAGCAAAGATCAGCTCATACTAATAATAACCTGGAATACCAATCCTGGTTATTCCATGATCTGGAAAAAGCTGTACAGGAAAAAAATAAATAAATAAATAAAATAAAAGGGAATTTTTTTTTTTTTTTTTTAATTGTAAACAAAATAAATAAATAAATAAATAAATTAATTAATTTAAAAAAAAAAAAAAAAAAAAAAAAAAAAAAAAAAAAAAAAAAAAAATTTTTTTGGATATATATAATATTTATATATAGATATGTCCTCAAACCAAAGAGGAATTAGAATAAAAATTAATGATTCTAAGGAAATGTATGAAAAACATTTTATATTTTTGTAAAGAATTTTATTTTTGTAATGCTCTGTATTTTCATTCCATGTTTTGTATATGTTCTTTATTTTGTATATGTATTCCTTATCTTGTATTTGTAACTACTTCATATGAAAAATAGTCCTTCGGAAAATAGGGGGGGGCTAAAATCTGGTGGAGGGGGATAAAAGGGAGAGTCAAAAAAGTTATTTGTTTTGAACTATTTTTCTAGTTTTCTTTTTTTTTTTGTTATCATCAGTAGTACTGATGATCATTACACAATCAGTATTTATTTTAAATTATTTGTTTTATGTTCATTCTATGTCTGTGTTAAATGGAAAGATGTTATTAATTATTTTTATTTTTCAGAATATTGATTTTTATTATTTTTGAATTTATATGTTTTACATTCAAGTATTAGGCCTCCACCAATAGGGAATTAAATTGTTCATACAAGGAAAAAGCCTTCAATAAGGTAAAGTTGTATATACTTATTATATTATGTAACGATGTTAATTATTGACTCTAATGTGTATAATGGTAATTGTAACACATACCTAATATTAATGGGATAAAGATTTAATAAAACCAATCTCCATAGGCTTCTAGTATCGGGACTAAATTATACAGAATCCAGTCCTGGACACCTTGTGAGACCATTACAACCTGTGGACGTCTAATGCTGGTTGTCGACCATTCCAGCCTTGTATCATTACCGGATCCCCAATAGTGAAGCATCCATTCAGTATCTTGTAGCATTGAAGAACAAAACAAGATACTATATACAAACCAAAAAATTATACAAGGAAAGGAAGAGAGAAGCCAGCTACAACTATCAAATTAGATAAGCCAAAAATATTATATAATCTTCTTCCAACTCCTGTATTTCATCACTAACCACTCCACTTAAGAGGAAAATATTTCTCCTAGTTTAAGTATTAACTGACACAGCAAGTTGTTGCCCAATTCCCAACACTATCCCATTAATAGAGGTTAAATACCGGACATTCCTTAATAAACAAGAGTGCAAAATTAATGACAAAAAGAGATAAACTATAAAATTTTGGTCTGTTTTTAAATATAATTCCATTTAATAAAAGTTAAACTTATTCATTTTAATAAATTTTTTTTTGTTTGATTAGCAATTCATCATTAAGTAAATGTAATATCAGTAAACATTTCTTTTACTATCCCTCATCCCTTATACTTTAGTTAAATTGTTTGAATTGATAATAAAACTAGGTTCGTTAAAGTTAATTGACTAGTGCAAATAGTGTCCCATATAAACGCGCAAAGCTTGTGATAGGTTGGCCCCTTTTTCATGGCTGACGGATTTGAATGTAATATATAGGTGTTCCATCAAATCTTGGGTCATTTCCCAAAAGTCCTGTGTAGGCAGGTTAGTTCATTCACAAGTTCTAGCTCATTCACTTTTATTTATCATAATTATTCATTCTACTTTCTAGTTACCTTCAAAACCCATTAAATTTCTACACCATTAATTAAATCATGAAAAATTTCATTTCAGAAAATTAAAAGTTTCATTAGTAATGAAATTATACTGATTACTTTTATTTCGCATAATGATGTAACAATTCTGTAAATAACTTGAAGAAGCAAAATCTCTAATGACTAAAATCTTGTACCTCAAATAAGAACTATGAAATTACTTAATTCTATTTTTGTATTCATTACTTTTAATATTCTGAATTATCCTAAGTGCCATTTATATTTATATTATTTAAACAAAGAATAAATGGAAGTTTTGGTTAAGTCCAACTGTACCTTTAAAAACCTATATGCTTCATAAAGCTCTTGGTACAATTTCAATTTCTAAATAAAGCTTTTGACCCTGATAATCTAAATAGATTTATGCATTAAAGGTTCTCATTAATTTTGTGTAGAACTTAACAGCATTAGGACAACCACCAAACCATTAATTTATAACATAGTGGTCGAGATATACATTGCCTTTGTAACATCACAAAAAAAAAAAAAAAACTTTATTCATGGACAATAAATTTTAATAAACATTAAATATTCACAATTACTATTGTAAATAGGAATACATACACACACACACACATTACTCTACATTCCTGTAAATTTATTATTTGAACTTCAATTTTTAATTTATAATTAATACAAATTCTTAGCACATACTATATGGCTGCACAATAATATTAGAGAAAAAAGGTCAAGAGTTCCTGTTCCTAGAGCCTATGTGAAGAAAGTCTTAATATGGAAGACTTCACCCAAACATTTATATTTAACCAGAATCAATTAAGAATACCTTCTCTATTTTACAGTATAACAACTACAGACCCAGTACATATTTATGCTTGCTTTAACTCTATTCAATTTACAATTTCCAGCTGTCTACATCTCCAGCTATGGTGCCTGTTCCACTTACGCTTATAAAATCATTATTTATAGGTTATGAAATTTATTTTTAAAAAACTTGTTACCAGCTCCTTTACTTTTACAACCACAAAAATTAAAAATATTTTTAAAAAATTTTTTTGTTTTAAAGATCTGGCTCCACCATAAAATTTAGCAAATTATTTTCTTTTCCAAAGCATACAGAACTTTCAGTATTATTTGTTGCTTCCAACACTTATTTAAAATTACCTTATTTAAAATATAACACTAGTACAGTATCACATAATAAACATTCAAAAATTTTAAAACAATGTATTCTAAGCAATATTTATACTTGTATAAAACATTAGAAATAAAAGTATGTAACTTCTAGTAAATAAAAAAAAATTTAAAAAAAATTATAATTATTCTCTTATCAGTAGAAAGTTAATTTGAACATACTGTAATAAACAATGTAGAATAAGAATTTCCAATTAATATGCAATGTTGTTTTCATATCTTAAATTTTTTTGTTTGTAACATTTTCTGTACCCAGGTAACAGGACTGGCAAATATCCAAGTTTTGGGCCATTGTGTTTATAAATAGGTTTATCTTTTGTAAAAATGAAAAAAAAAAAAAAAAAAATCAAAATTTTTTTTTTTGTTTTTACCTTATTTTAACATGATGCTGTACCTTCCAACCAAACTGTATGAAGATCTCTATACAATGACAAACCTAGACTATTATCCCCCATCCCTAAGTTTAACCATATTTTTGAAAGATCCAGCTACAGGGTATTTTAAAAACTTGCAGTATTTCTCTGATTACTTTCCAGAGATTGATTTACATACTTTATTAGTTGGGTAGTGTCAATCCCATCAATTATGAAATAACTATGTGCCAGAAAATTCTAGTGCACTGTCAGAGACACTTCTTGAACTCTCCAATGCAGTAAATTTCAGAATAAGGCATATGTCAGTTTTCAGGATAACAAGAGCTAAAAAGCCCTTCAAAACTGCACATATGGAAGGGAAAAATCCTACTGCAATTTGCAAAACCTACCTTTGCAAACAAGAATTTTCCATTCTCAAATTAAAAACATGTACATTTTTAGCACCTCATTCCTATTCAAGGAGAACTTCCCTAGAAATCATTTAAGGGATCAAAATTAATATAACAATTACTTCAAACACATGCCAATCACTTTACCACTATGCCACAGGAATGGCAAATTTAATCCAAATTGTCTTGACATCAAATAACCCTTCCTAATTTTGATGGTGAAGATGCTTTTAATGAAATTCTTTCATCCCCTAACAAGATTTTTTTAATTTTGACTTACTATTTTCATATTTCATGAAGATTGATAATTTTTTGGATCATATTTTTTTTTACTAATTTATCAAATATACATATTTTCCGACTTATATGACTATTTTAAATACAAATTGACTAATGAACAATTATAAGTTTGTGTGTTTTTCGATTTAGTGGAATTAAAAAATATCAGTATACAATTTGCTACAATTTTAAAAATAATGTATGTTTTTCCTCAAATTTAAGTCTACAATCTAGTGCAATTTCATTGCTGATTTAGACCATAGTCTACCTAATTAATATTCTTACTTCTTAGGTCAATAAGATGAGAAGCAATATTTATATTGTTTCTAAAAAATCAAAAATGTTGCAGAAAAGCAATTTAGATAAATTTAGAGGCGTAAGAAAATTTCAGAAGCATGGAAAAGAAAATGTTAAGAATGAATTGAATAGCACTATTACAGAACATAAGATAAAACTAAAAAATGAATTAGGAAAAGATTTTTTCAGATATTTCTTTTGAAAATTGGCAATTTAGTTGGAAAGAGATCCATTCAACATCAATATTGACATACTCCTAGATTCCCTTAAAGAGCATTCCATCAAGTTTAAATGTGATTCCCAAGCAAGAGCAAAATTTCTAGATATGACTATTGACTTTTGGTTGAGCTATCTTCCTATGTAACCACAAGTTGCTAATGGAAGCTGCAAGGCTGTTGGTGTAGTTTTCCTCCACATACCTATGAGAGTCTGGGATTTCTACATCTGCTTTCATCAAATCAAAATATCAAGCAAGGCTTGATGCAGTGATTTGAGATGTATACTATCACAATAATTATTAACATTAAATATTAAAGAAATAGTCAAGGAAAAACAGTATACCATCCCTAATTAATTTATGCAAGATAAAATATAAAACATTGAACTGCAAGTATAGGCATGAGGGGCGTGACCTCATATAGTATAAAAAGGGGAGCATGAACCTCAAAAGATTGAGAATCCCTGTTCTGTTGAGAAAAAAAGGTCATTTAGTAGTGGGGCCAAATATATTGTACACAAGAGGGAATTAAAATTAACTCAGAGGGCCCAGAAACTTTAGAAATGATAGTTTCTGCATCACAATTTATGAGCTCTAAATAAAGTGCTAGAATTTTGCAGGTCTATCCATGTTCTCATATTTTAAAATTTTTAAAACCACTGTTTTGAAGATACTATTTAGTTACTATGTATTTACACATTTGAATAAAAAATAAAGAAAATATAATTTGATTATTTCTTATGAAATTGTTAAATTTATTAAAATGATGGACTTTGAAATATCATCATTGTCAAATATACTACAATCGTCATCATCATCATTCCATTATATATATATATATATATATATATATATATATATATATATATATATATATATATATATATATATATATATATATATATATATATATATATATATATATATATATATATATATATATATATTGTAAGTATAGATGTGTGAGCAAGGCATGCCCTCATACAATAGTATAAAAAGGTGGTATGTACCTCAAAAGAATGAGAACCCCTCTTCTAACTGAAAATACCAGATAAAGGGGCACAAAAGTATTTTCTTGCAATATTTGGAAATATTTTTCTTGCAATTCCTGAATTTATGATACTTATAGGCTACACTTGTAAACTAATAGAGTAGGTATGCAATAGAAATTCCCCCCCCCCCCAAAAAAAAAAAAAAAACCACCGTAAAATGAAAGTCTAAAAATAACAAAAAATTTAAGCCTAAATAAAACCATTAAATATAAAATTAAAACTACACAAGCTTTCAAGACCATATCCAGGTCTCCTTTTACAAGTGAGTCACAATAAAAGAATGAAGAATCAATAGAAGAAAAAAAAAGTTAACTATAGTATAGAAAACAAAAACTAGCAACTATGTCCCGAAATTAATCTAAAATCGTCATAAGTATTTATTAAAAAAAGGAACCTCTTTCAAGACATTATTAATTACTAGATCCAAATAAAAAAACTCTTAGTAATATTCATATCAGTATTATTGATGATAAGACAATTTAATCAAATTATTATCTTGGATTTTTTTAAGTATAATAAAGTATGTAAGTTTAATAAAATTTATAGTTAAAAGTATGCTAAATATTACAAACTTGTATACAATTAATTTTCACATTGGGATAATAAACTCCATCTGGAGCAATTATTTTTTGGTCAGATCATCTGACCAATTTAAACTTACAAAACTACTAATTAGTATATATATATATATATATATATATATATATATATATATATATATATATATATATATATATATATATATATATATATATATATATATATATATATATATATATATTGATTACTAGCATCAATTTGGCCAAAACCAATTGGCTAATTAGTTTAAATAGAAAAATGTTTAACAATTAAATCGATCCTTTAATTTATAACACTATTATAACTTTATTTCAAAGCACTAATAAACCTCTACATGTTTTCCATATTTGTTTAAATCAATATAATTCTTCATATAATGCTCTAGTAAAGACAAAATATTTGTGGTATTTGAATAGAGGTCTGTCTCATCATCCTTGGAGAAAATGAAGATTTGAAATAATTTCTTTTAGAGTAGCAAATTAGATCTTAACTTTAAATATTAGTCAAGATTCTTTTTTGTCTAAAACTACAGTAAATAAATTTGACAACTTGACAATCAAAACTCACTTTGATAAAATCCTATTAATTTCAGAAGTTTTGTTTAAATTTTCTATTCTATAAATTCTACAATTCTGTGGTGATTACTTGGTCTTGAAATGGGTCATTCCATGTCAACTGAACCAATTTTCAGAGATTCCCCACTTGATCTTTTAAATTTTAATAACATCCGACATACAGCTACATCAACTTATAAAATATCCCCAACAATATGGTTTTAGAATTTAATATTTCAAAAATATGTAGTATGGAACAAATTGCCAAGTTTCAATCACACCAGTTGTAAATTGGATTTTTTGAAGAAAAAAAAAAGCAACTACACTGGTGTTGAATATGATTCAGAATTTCAAAACTCTCTGCTAAATACTTTTATTTTGGTTTAAATTCATAGTTGACAAAATTCAATTCATATAAATTTAAAGCAAACTGTAGTAACTCAGGATAATAATGGTCATGAGTAGGGAGAAGATTTGGGGAGATGATGAAATTTGTTTCTGCTCTGGCTCTGGCTTCAAAGCCATTGTCAGATGTGGCTCCAGCTCCACCTTTGGTTTAAAGATTTTTCTAATTCTTATACAGTCGTATTTAGGTATTACCGCTACTCAGGAACGTCAGTCCTAATGCAGTTCTGCAGCAATGGGACTCAAAACTTCATTCTTATATAATAGTTTTGAGCAGGACACAACTTTGTTTGCACAATGCAAAGTCCCATTTTTTAAATCAATACAGCCAAATTTATAAAGCAAAATGTACTCTTCAATAGAAATAAACAATAATTTCAAAATTTTATTAAAAATGAGTTTGTTTTAAAAAACATTATGGCTTCAATTAGATCTTTTATTGAGGCTCATAAGTCTGACCAAATTATTTGAAGGGCTGAAAATAGGCATTCCACACTCATTTGTGTTGCCTGCATTGAAGTTACTGTATTAGCAACATTCTGAATTATTTTTGGGTAATATGGAATCACATTTAAGGCATATAGCTGTGATGATATATCTATTTTCTCCATAACAGACAAAGAATGAGATATATCAAGCTTAAATTAAGCAATAAGAGATCTTCATTTACTATATTTTCCTTCAGGGTTACGGCATTTGTCTTTCAGATCAAGAGCTTTTCATAAGCTGTTTCATCATCAAAATTTAAAGAGGATGATGAAGTTGAAGGTTGGTTTTCATTAATTTCTTTAATTACATTAAGCGTTTGGCATTTTTCGCTTCCTTCTTTTTGAGTTGCTGATTATTTTGAAGTATTATATTGCTCCATTAAACAAAGCTATCTTTCCTAAACTGGCCTATTTATCATTCAGAATAATCCAGTACGTAGAATCAATATAGATTGCAGCAAGTAATACTTCATTATTAAGGAGAACTTCCTCTCTTTTTTTCTATTGACTAACTTGCATCTGCAATTGTTCCACCAATTTGAGAAAATGTCAGCATAAGTTTTTGTCACTCTTTATAAAAGAAGCTAGAGGTTAACTCAGCTGCTTGTAATCTTTTAGTCACTAAGAATGGATGACATAGGATTGGCTCAAGCCTTTCTACTTCAGATACCACTGAAAATCAGTCATTGTTAGGTTTGGATGAGCCACATCAATTAATATATTCTTGATAATGATTTATTGTCTTAAAAGGTGATTAATCCTTAAGGACTGCCCCACCTAGTTTCTTGGTCTAAGATATGGTAGCAATTTTTTCTCCTTTATGTTTTAATATAGCTTCAACTTTTGGTGTTTGTGCAGCCATAGTAATTTGATGCAGATTAGCTATAAAAGTATGGACATGCTGTCCATTCAAACCATCTCTGATAGTGAGCTGTAATGCATGTCTAGCACATTGCATGTGTTCTACTTGTTTACATGGCAGTGAAAACAATGCAGTTCTTTCCAAGAACTTTTTATATATTTCCAGTTAACATTTTTTGAATCATTTAATTCCATTTCCAAACCACCTTTACAATTTTCTGGGTCAGTGGTACAAATTGAAGGTTCACAATCTAAATTTGTATTATCTATTTCAGAGAGGTCTACATTGAGTTTATCTATTGCAATTATCATGTTGGATGCATTATCCGTTACAAATGCTAAAACTTGCTCTTTAGTAAGTCCAAACTCTTTGAGAACGTTAACTAGATTTCTTATAAATTCTGATGCGTTGTGCTTGCGTTTCTTGAATGGCTAAAGTACTTATTTCCTTGTTTGCTTTGGTTAATTGGACATTTATTGCAAAATAATTTTTTCTCAGTCTATTACAAGCATCTATTTTTAGAAG
>SEYY01021862.1:27500-30000 GCA_009176605.1 Armadillidium nasatum
GCTTCTCCCCATTGTTGTTATTACATTTAAAAGCTTACGGTACATTAAGAACAGTGTAAGACGAGCGCTGTTTAAGCACACTAAGTAATCACGGTTTTGTTGGTGCAAAATAACAAAAAGAAAAAAAAAAGACACACACACACACACACACACATGCAACTGAGCGGCAAACGTATTCGTCACTCTTCGCGTTCCAATTTTTCTTTTTTTTTTTTTTTTTTTTTTTAGGTACTCAACCCACATATTCAAATTTTATTTCTTTATTTATTTTTTTATTTATTATTTATGGCTTTATATTATTAATAATTTGTTTCGAAATGTTTATATTATTATATATATATATATATATATATATATATATATATATATATATATATATATATAATATATATATATATATATATAATATATATATATATATATATATATTATATATATATATATTATATTATTATTATTTTTTATTAGTTTTTTTTTTTGGCAAGGAGACTTTTTACATTATATTTTTAACATACATTTCATTAAAGTCAAACTATTTCTGTAGAATCGAATGATTTGCATTACTTTGAAGATTCTCTTTATTAGCTCTCTCATTTTATTAATTTCTTCATGTTAGGTACACCGACACAGTTCACACACACACATCACTTCAATCAATTTTATTGGAATTATAAAAGGTAAAACATGCCTGCAGCTATTTTTAAGGAATTTTAACAAGTAGCCTGACTGAGACACCTTTTTTTTTTTTTTTTTTTTTTTTTTTTTTTTTACGCAAGCAAAACTAGTTTTTTCTCTTTCGTGAAGTGATAAAAATATATAGAACCTTCTGATAAAAATGATCAAATATATATACATTCTTCCGTTCCTTTAATGCAATAGAAATAAATTCCCTGACCTTCATTCTGGAATTTTAATGTTAATAATATTTCCTTATATATATGAGAGAAATTTCTTTATTAAACTTAATACCTATTATTGTCAAAGCTTTACATGCCTGAGACACATTTTATCAGAACCATGATTATAACATTACATTTTCCTATTATTATAATAATAATTTTTATTTCTTGAAGAGACATGTGATTTTTGGTGCCGTTATTTATATTCATTTTAATAATGGTTTTCTTAGCATCTCAAATTTATAAGTAAATTGGTAAAATTTATTGGGCAAATTGGCACAGTTTTCCCAAGTACGTGTTTTCTTTGTCAACTTAACAACTTGTTAACTGAAGTAGAGGTACGAATTAAACCAACCTAACCTAATCTAATCAGGCACAGAAATACTTATATTCATTCTCCTCATACATTTGATATATATATATATATATATATATATATATATATATATATATATATATATATATATATATATATATATATATATATATATATATATATATATATATATATATATATATATATATATATATATATATATATATATATATATATATATATATATATATATCTATATATATTTTAACTAATATTCAAATATGAATTAAACTAACTTAACCTAACCAAACCTAACCTAACCTAACCTAACCTAACATAGCTTAACCTAACCTAACCTAACATAGCTTAGCTTAACCTAACCTAACCTGACTTTTGAATCAACAAACTTATTCTTCTAATTTAAATATAGTAAATAGGTTTATTTATTTTTGTGACATTTTATAATGAAATGATAATGCAAAGACTTATGAATTTAGCAATACCTCATATATAAATATATTTAAATTCCTAACAAGTAACAACTAAAACTGGAAACCAAACCACTTATAACGAAAGTCTAATGATTTATAATATTGCCTAATTAAATAACAATTTGCCTTCCATTATTAAAAAGAAGGAAAATAAATCAAGAAAATTTTAAAAGAATTCTTAATCTTAATTTCAAATTTAATGGTACCTGGAACCAATTTTTCAAGCACATTTTTATTATTAAAGAATATTCACTTAATTTCATTACAAAAGAAAGAAAAGAAAAGAAAAAAAAGATGAAAAATGTTTAATAAATTTTTCATTTCAAAAACTCATTTCCTTTCACTAATTTTGTCTCGTGAGTGAAAGAAATTTTTTATTTTTCATTAAAAAAAAAAAAAAAAAAAAAAAACGGCCTGAAGGAAAAGAAATTTTTTTTTCCTTCTGAAAAAATTACTCTGTATTTATCTCAGGTATTTTTTTTTATGCACAAACCTTATTAATTTATTAAACTCAAAATGTGAGAAAAACGGTATAAAAGTATTAAGAAAATTGCTTCAAGTACGTGACACGAAGACATTTCTCCCAAAAATCATAGAACAGAACAATGAGGTATGCACATGCACTCACGTATAAATTAAATGAGTATTTGGGTATATATATATATATATATATATATATATATATATATATATATATATATATATATATATATATATATATATATATATATATATATATATATATATAAATATATATATATATTATTTTTTTTTTTTTCTTCTTTTTCTTCTTC
>SEYY01021862.1:52500-60000 GCA_009176605.1 Armadillidium nasatum
TGATAGCTGCAAAGAAGAAAGAAAATTCAAAGAGCCTCAATTTGGAGTCCCAAATAATCGAGTATCACACTATGTTGACCTTCATTACTACGTTGATAAAGCTGCCATGGTTAGAACTATATATATATATATATATATATATATATATATATATATATATATATATATATATATATATATATATATATATATATATATATATATATATATATATATATATATATATATATATATATATATATATATTATATATATATATATATATATATTATATATATATATATATATATATATATATATATATATATATATATATATATATATATATATATATATATATATATATATATATATATATATATATATATATATATATATATATATATATATATATATATATATATATATATATATATATATATATATATATATATATATATATATATATATAAATATATGAAAAGATTCTCTCAAATTTGGTTGAAACATGAAGAAAAAAAACGTGTACTTGCCCACAAGTTTTCTTCAAAATAAATCTATTAAAAATCGCAAATTTAATGAATTTTTTTAATTTTCTGCTAAAAAAATTTATTTTAAAAATTGAAATTTCCTATTTTTAAGAAAATAATAGAGGTCAAAATCGTCTCTGGATTCCCACATCAAAATATTATAAATAGAAGTTTCTTAAAAGTAGTTGAATACAATTTGAATATCCAATAAAATCTCTTTGGGACTTATGAAATTATAACTAAGGTCCTATATATCTTTTAAGTTTCACTGTGAGGCCTGTGAATTCTTATATTAAAATGAGATTATAAATATAAGAGATATTGTTAACATTTGTTTATATTACAGGCAAATTCTTTAGCTGCTTGCCAGAGAGCATGTCGAATTGAGTCCGACTTTCTCTGCAGATCATTTCATTACAGAGGACCGCCATCAGGAGACTCTTATAATTGTGAACTTTTCCATTTAGATCATTATGTCTTACCAGACGGTCCTTCCACATTTCTTTCAACGGACAGGTAAAACTTTTTCATTTTATTAATTTTATCATAGTTATCCCAATATTTATGCTGATCAAATAAAGAAAACCAATATACTCGAAGTTAATAATGGGTAACTTTAATAAAATTTAAAATAGGAAATTTGATCAACAAAATAAATTTTAATGTTTAATAATTTAAAACAGTTTAACTTAATTGTTTAAACAGAAATAAATTAATTATTTAATAATAATTTAATTCCCTAATTAATTAAATGTTTATTGAGAACATATATATATATATATATATATATATATATATATATATATATATATATATATATATATATATATATATATATATATATATATATATATATATATATATATATATATATATATATATATATATATATATATATATATATATATATATATATATATATAATATATATATATATATATATATATATATATATATATATATATATATATATATATATATATATATATATATATATATATATATATATATATATATATGTTAGACCGTTACTGGACGATGGAGAAAGAACTGGAAAATACTACGAGAACGTTTGTGAAGGTAATAATTATGGGAATATATGGTAATAATAATAATGAATAATAATAATAATAATAATAATAATAATAATAATAATAATAATAATAATAATAATAATAATAATAATAATAATAATAATAATAATAATAATAATAATAATAATAATACACTTTTCTCAATAGTTTCCTATTTTAAAATAGTAGCACCCAAAGTATTTAACCTATTCACCGACAGTTAATAAGGACCATAAATTCACCGAAAATAATAATAATAATAATAATAATAGTATAAGTAAATAATAATATCATAATTAAATAAGAATAATAATAATAATAATAATAATAATAATAATAATAATAATAATAATAATAATAATAATAATAAATAATAATAATAATAATAATAATAATAATAATAATAACTAATAATAATAAAATAATAATAATAATAATAATAAATAATAATAATGAAAATTAATAATAATTGAAATTTAAATATAATATGTAACATGTTAATGAAATAATTATTTAAAACAGTTATTTTTAATATCCTTATATATATATATATATATATATATATATATATATATATATATATATATATATATATATATATATATATATATATATATATATATATATATATATATATATATATATATATATATATAAATCTACCTTATAAACACACACACACACACAATAATATATATATATATATATATATATATATATATATATATATAATATATATATATATATATATATATATATATATATATATATATATATATATATATATATATATATATATATATATATATATATATATATATATATATATATATATATATATATATATATATATATATATATATATATAATATATTATAAATTATAATATATATATAATTGACAAATTTATAACTATAAAAAAAATAAATAAAAAAAAAGACATTTTTTTTTTTTTTTTTTCATGATTTGCTATACGTAGTTGCACAAAATGTTATATTATAGTTATGGGAATCACATGGGTCCACAAATGTGCATTGTGATATATATATATATATATATATATATATATATATATATATATATATATATATATATATATATATATATATATATATATATATATATATATATATATATATATATATATTGGTACTTGAAAAACATTTGGATATATTTAGCACGTGGTGACATGGATAATGGAAGATTTTACTGTTTAGACTCGCCGTACATTAGCCACATTTGTATGAAAGTAGCTCGGAGTTTCAGAAATATATATATATATATATATATATATATAATATATATATTATATATATATATATATATATATATATATATATATATATATATATATATATATATATATATATATATATAATATATAATTAAAGTTAAAAATAAATTAAAAATTAAAATTAAAATAAAAAAAATCTTTACCAAAAACTTTTGTTGCTACTCAAGTTTAAAAACATTTTATTTTTTTTTATATATTTCTGATAATCCGAACAAAAATGGGAGGAGTCCCATACAAATAAAATATAATGTACGGCTGCTGATCTTATTTGTGCCTTTATTTTGTATTTTGCATGAGAAAAAGGAATCATAGCGTCCTCTTAAAGTTACTTCACCAAATTTCTTTCTACTGTATGTAAATGTTGGCTTTTTTGTTTGTTTACTTTCCATGCTTTTTCTTTCACACCGACAAGACTCGAATGACAGAGAGACAAGAACACTTTTCTGTAAGCAGTTGACAACGGACGACAACCGCTTTATAAAACACATTATGTGTTTTGAAAAAAGTTTTCTTGGACGACAAATAATATATGACAAGTTGACAAATTCTAAGCTTGGTAAGACTATGACAATAATTTTATATAGACAAAGTTTCTTTTCTTTTTATTGCATGAACAAACTTACATTTCTGTCAAATTTTTAATATTCTTATATTTCAAAGTGTTATATATATATATATATATATATATATATATATATATATATATATATATATATATATATATATATATATATATATATATATATATATATATATATATATATATATATATATATATATATATATATATATATATATATATATATATATATATATATATATATATATATATATATATATATATATACTATATCTTCCTTATATCCATTTCTATTGACAAATTTAGTTTAGAAATTCTTCAGAGCTTTCGAAACTATGTTTATGTCACTTTCAGTGGTTAAAAGACAAGGTTTGCTAAAATTTTTGAACTTCACAACTTTGTTTTCTGTATCACTATAATAAACTATTTAACAGATTACGTCTTATGACCCAAAAACCAGAATTTCCAAAACTGTGCCTTATACTTACCTATACATAAGGAATATTTTTGAATGTTTCTGGTGTTCGTGTTTTAAGACGCAAATATTTTTCCCTTTCAAATAATATATATTTCATAAAGAGACAAAAATAAATTATGCTTGACTTTTTATGTATCATTTGTTTAACCTATACCTTTCATTGTTTTTGTATTATATCTTAAGAATTTAGTTTTTGTTTGAGATATATTCAAATTTGAAGTATTTGTAGTAAAGTAGATTGTGTTTGTTATTTGTGTTAGTCATGCAATAGGAAAAGCACTCTTTTTGCAACCGATAGAAATTTTGCACTAATGTTTATGTTGATTTTTGCCTGTAGTTCTCTCCGTATCTGACGCTGACGTCAGAAAAAAAAAAGACTTTTGGACCTTAATATACTATTGAATTACAGTGACTGACACTGAAGGTGGCGGTAGTGATAGTGAAAGTAGTTCCTCTTCTCATACTTCTGGATCGACAGCGGAAGACTCGGGTGCAATTGACAGAGAGACTTTAAGTCAAACTGGTATTGAAAGTGGTAGTCAAATTATCAGTCAATTTGAATCGCCTCAACTCGCAGGTTTAGATGGAGGACTTTATGACAACGTGTTCGGAGGAGGTGTAGGAGGTGGAGTAGGAGGAGGAGGAGCAGGATCAGGATCAGGAGGAAGTACAGGAGTTGAAACACCTTCATCATTATATGGATTCCCGACAACTCAAACTACCCAAAGACCCCCAATTGGCAATGAAGAAGAAAATGTCAATTGTGACCCAACTGGAATATGCTATGATGGTACATCTTATTAAATAATTAACATTATATAAGCATAGATAATTAAAATCAATTAAATTTACCTTCAATTATTTCTTTGTTTCCGCTAACAAAATAAGAATTCAACTTTGCATAAGAGGTATATTAAATATATAGATAATTTAAATAAACTATATTAATTTGTTACTATTATAATTTTTAACTTGATTTCCTCTAACATGTTTAAAATCTATATATTATGTTCATGAATAGTATCTGTGCACTGCAAAGACACTCGGATTGTGGTACGAGTAGCAACTACAAAGCCTTTCAACGGAAGAATCTATTCACTGGGAAGATCAGAAACGTGTAACGTTGATGTTATTAATTCTGACGAGTTCAGATTAGATTTAACTATGGAAGGACAGGATTGCAACACCCAGAGTGTGGTATGTGTTTATCAGAGCTTTTCTGATAGTAAATTTTAAGAAATTGTCTCTTAAATAATGTTTTCCAGTTTATCTTTGTATAAAATATTCTTAAGACTCTATTTTAAGAAGAAATCCCAGTTAATGAAACGTAATATTGAAGAATTAAAAAATCAATTTAAATTCAGCTTAGAGTGAATATAAGATCAGTAACAAAATTTAATAGGTATTTTTTAGATCCTTTTCCTGTCTCTTTCTTTCAGGGAGGTGTATTTACAAACACGATTGTCATCCAGCACAACTCGGTAGTCATGACCAAACGGGACAAAATTTATAAGATCAGATGTACTTATGACATGACCTCCAAAAACATTACTTTTGGAATGATGCCAATTAGGTAATATTTTGCATCATGACATATTCAAATTTTATGTCACTTTTATATAGTTATAGTATAGTTTTAATATATCATTTTATTTAGCTTTAAATAGTTTAAATTATGATTTAATCTAATTAAAGCTATAGGACCTATATATTATTAATGTTTAAAATTATTTTCATTAATGTTTGAAACAGGGCTGCAAAGTTGATACATTTTTTTGACCGTTTATAACTCACTCTCTTTCTCCATTTAAAATTATCCGGTATCGATGGTAGATCAGACCCGGGATTCGGTTCTGGTTCCGGTTTTGACTCCGCCTTTAGTTCCGGCTTTAGCTCCGGCTTTAGCTTAAGACCCATTTATTTTCAATTGCAATTTCGAAAATCAAAAATAGTTTATTGTAAACTTATTTTTGCCTCCTACACCACGGGTTCTCCCATGGCAACTACTTCACAGTTGTAGTAGTAATAGTAGTAGTAATAGTTGTCATTGTTTGCTGTTGCTGTTGTTATTTTTATTATTGAAGCTGTTATTGCTGTAGTAGTTGTAGGATGAAAAAATTTTAATAAATTATTCTTTGATGTACACAAACAGAGACCCAGCGATGATTCCGATTACATCCGCACCCGAAGCACCTGCGCCAAGCATCCGAATCCTGGACGAGAATTTGAATGAAGTCGAAACCGTTCGCATCGGAGACAGACTCACCTTCAGGATTGAAATTCCCGAAAAAAGTAAGCTATAATTTTTCAAATTTATTTATAATGTTACTATAATAATAATAATAATAATAATAATAATAATAATAATAATAATAATAATAATAATAATAATAATAATAATAATAATAATAATAATAAATAATAATAATAATAATAATAATAATAATAATAATAATAATAATAATAATAATAATAATAATAATAATAATAATAATAATAATAATAATTTAAAACTCTTCTGTAGCTCCCTATGGAATATTTGCTAGAAGTTGTGTTGCAATGGCCAAAGACTCCAGATCGACATTCCAAATAATTGATGACGATGGGTTAGTTTTAATAATTAAAATAATAATAATAATATAATAATAATAATAATAATAATAATAATAATAATAATAATAATAATAATAATAATAATAATATTAAATTACTACATATTGCTTATGGCATATTTAAAATGTTCTACAGCATTTTTACTGTTTAATTAACCTTTGTTCAGAAATTTGTTTTTATAAAAGAGAATAAACTTTTTATTATTATTTTCATAAAGATTATGAAAAATTTACTATCATTAATATTATTATCATTATTATTATTATTATTATTATTTTTAATGTATTTTATCATTCATTTCAGATGCCCAGTTGAACCGACAATATTTCCTCATTTTGAGCAAGTTGGTCCTGCTTTGCAAGCTGTTTATGAAGCTTTTCGGTTTACTGAATCATATGGTGTTATTTTTCAATGTAATGTCAAATACTGTTTAGGGGAATGTCAACCGGTATGAATTTTTAGAAGAATTTTTATAAACTTCCCATCTTATATAAATGAAAAAATGGAATTTTTATAAGAATTTTTAAAAGTTTCTATCCTATATAATGAAAAAATGAATTTTTATAAGAATTTTTATAAAGTTCCTATCTTATATAATGAGAAAAGGAATTTTTATAAGAATTTTTATAAAGTTCCTTTCTTATACAATGAAAAAATGAATTTTTATAAGACTTTTTATAAAGTTCCTATCTTATATAATGAAAAAATGAATTTTTATAAGAATTTTTATAAAGTTCCTATCTTATATAATGAAAAAATGAATTTTTATAAGAATTTTTATAAAATTCCTATCTTATATAATGAAAAGATGAATTTTTATAAGAATTTTTATAAACTTCCTATTTTATATAATGAAAAAATGAATTTTTATAAGAATTTTTATAAAATTCCTATCTCATAATGAAAAAAGGAATTTTTATAAGAATTTTTATAAACTTCCCATCTTATATAAT
>SEYY01021862.1:87500-92500 GCA_009176605.1 Armadillidium nasatum
GATCTGATGAGATAGATTTTAAGGCATGACTTTTTTTCAAGTAAATTAAATTTTTGGAGTTATAAATCGAAAGCCATTATCGGAGAGAGAGAGAGAGAGAGAGAGAGAGAGAGAGAAGAGAGAGAGAGAGAGAGAGAGAGAGAGAGAGAGAGAGATTCAAATCTTCATCCATTAATGAAAAAGTATGGGCTAATTTTTGTGCATAGAATTACGTATTATATGAAAATACCATTATTCGTATTAAAAAAATCTCTTCCAATATTTCAGATATATTTCCTTTCGAGAATGACTCAATTCAACTAACCTTAGCCACAAATGAAGACATCTCATCGAATGGATTTCGGATTTACATGAAACAAGTTTCTGATTCAATTTCACGAGAGCCAACGAGCTCTCCCACAGTGTGGAGGGGAGTACCTTTCGTCAGTAAACATCCTGACGTCACCACAATTCCCTGCGGATTATGAAGCAAATTTGCACTGTGTCTACTCAATTTTGAAAAATGCAGAAGACATTTGTCAACTTCAAATCAAGGTTAGAATGATTCCTTTCGTTAGAGTACGTTGCCTTTAAAAACATGTTAAAATATTGTAGATTTCCTACTCTTATATGATTCAATACGTTTAAAGGCAAGCTTCGATATATATATATATATATATATAATATATATATATATATATATATATATATATATATATATATATATATATATATATATATATATATATATATATTATATATATATATATATATATATATAATTAGGGATGGAGTGAAGTATCGGTATCGGTGAGTATCGGTATATTTTTAGGTATCGGTATCGGTCAAGTTGAAAGTCTTGGTATCGGTATCGGTATCGGTATGAATTTTGGTATCGCTCCATCCCTAATATATATATATATATATATATATATATATATATATATATATATATATATATATATATATATATATATATATATATATATATATATATATATATATATATATATATATATATATATATATATATATATATATATATAATATATATATATATATATATATATATATATATATATATATATATATATATATATATATATATATATATATATATATATATATATATATATATATATATATATATATATATATATATATATATATATATATATATATATATATATATATATATATATATATATATATATATATATATATATATATATATATATATATATATGGCAAAAGGGCTAATTAAAGGATAGAGTGAGTACCAAGAAGCAAATTGTACTTCGACAATAAAATACAGATTCTCCTTTCACTGAGAATGTCATAAACACTTCGCTATCCCAGCAACCCAAAAATTATCTTATCGTTTTCAAAACACAGCTGACTTCTCTTCAGCACTCACTGGATTCCTCAGCATGTGAAATAATTTCTTTCCCTGGGATCAAAGTTTAATATTTCTATTACCAAGTCTGAAGATAATTTCTGATTTATCTCAATAAGTAATGTTATAAAGGAATAATAAAATAAGGTCATATATTATAATTGAAATCAAATAGTGATAATAATGATATGGAAAAGTACAATTTTTAAAATAATAATAAAAATAACAATGATAATAATAATACTAATAATAATAATAATAATAATAATAATAATAATAATAATAATAATAATAATAATAATAATAATAATAATAATAGAGAGAAGAAGGAATTTTAAAATAAATGTGGGTATTTTTTTTTAACCCAAATCATATTACTAGTATCTTAGTATTTATGGTTATAGTTCTTTATGATTTTATTTGGTAGACTACCACTTTTTTCTTCTTTTTTTTTAAATTCAGTTTCTGTAGATTTTTTTTTTCATTTTTACCATTTTTTTTTTAAGTTCAAATTTAGTAGATTTTATTTTCTGTTTTACCACTTTTTTCTTTTTTTTTTTACTTATAAGTTCAGTTTTTTGTAATTTTTTTTTTTCCTTTTTTTCCTTTTCTTTTCTCTTTCTTCTTTTTTTTTCTAATATAAATATTCACCAACAACAGATAATTGACTTCGACGTCGAACCCAGTCCGGGTTGCAGAAGAGATTATTTACAATTGGGTCTTCGGAGACTTTGTGGAGAAAATTATGTTAACGAAATACGTTCGTATAATTAGACTTTCTTAAATAAAAATGCAATATAGTAATATATTTCATAGTATATATATATATATATATATATATATATATATATATATATATATATATATATATATATATATATATATATATATATATATATATATATATATATATATATATATATATATTATATATATATATTGCAGATAATTATCACTTTTCAAGTGACAGGTTTAACGTGATTTTCCACTCGGATCCTCAAGAGTCTGGAAAAGGTTTTAGAATTGAAGTAACTCAACGATCATGCCTTAATACTATTGATAATAACTTACAAACCCCTCCCCCAATCATTACGGCTCCTCCCCCATTTACTCGGCCAGACCCCAGTAAGGGAATTGAATTTCCCACCCTTGTGCCACCAAGTAGGCCATATTTCCCAACTAATCAAAGACCTTACCCAAATACTGGTGGAAGTTTTCCATTTAAGTATGACCCAAATTGTATGAAAAATTTTAAGGTAATTGATAATATTAAATACAGACCAGCAACACATCCCAGACCTTCTAAAGTTATCTGGCCAACAACGTGCACTTGGTGTAATAAATTATATCCTTATAATTACAATTATAGGTATAATTATTATAATACGTATAAAAGACCATCTACTTCATCAGTGTTCATAAAACCAAATCAGATATATGGTCATAGTTCAAGCCAAATATCTAAAGGAAGAGTACCAAATGTGGCAGGGACTTATTATTACAATAACTGGCAAGCTCAACCACAGTTTTACAGAGTTGGCTACGGAAGATCTATCTCAGAGAAGAACAAAACTTTCGATAATATCCCTAGAGATCTTTCTTTCTCATCCGACACGTCGCTCCAGGGAACACCACAATTAAGTGGAAATAAAATATTAGATTTTCTAAATAAAAATAACAATACTATAGAAAAAGGCTCTGAAATTATAGAAAACAGTTTTAATCTTCCAAGTACAGCACAGTACCAGTTTTCTTCCCACAACCTGCCTCCACAAGTCTATTTCCCAATAAATGAAAAACCAACAGACCTTCTTGCTTCTGGAAGCTCATTTTTAAATGGCAGATTAACTCCACCATCACCAGCTGGGCCTGTTATGATTGTAAAGGAACTTCCACCAATCACTAAAGGCAATTCTGATGAAAATTTCTTGCTTAAACTACAGAACGAAACCCCAGATTTTTCCCAAAGCGTCAATCTCTGCAATAAGAGTATTTCTCTTGAGACTTTCGAGATGAAAAGCCCAGGCTATCCCGGACCATATTATACTAATATGAATTGCTATTATCTAATTTATAGGTAAAATTACCCTTACATGATCATTTAATTTCACAAAAATATATTTATATTTATACCTTATATATATTATATATTATATATATATATATATATATATATATATATATATATATATATATATATATATATATATATATATATATATATATATATATATATATATATATATATATATATATATATATATATATATATATATATATATATATATATATATATATAATATACAGGAATGATATATCCCGTTGCGGGCTGTTACTGAATATAGATATGTTGGATTTACCAGGATCTCCTTCATGCGTCGAATCATACCTCAGCATTTCCGGTAGAAGGTTTTGTGGATCAAAAGAAAACGGAGTTACAGGTATTTTTTTTATATTTACAAAATTGAGAGAGAGAACTCTTTTTTTTTCTACTGTTTTTTATTTAAAAGTAATACTTATATTTTTTTATTTAACATAAATATCTTTTTTCTAATTCTGGTTTTTTTTTTTTTAAATGTTTCGATTTTCATCTCTCTCTCTCTCTCTCTCTCTCTCTCTCTCTCTCTCTCTCTCTCTCTCTCTCTCTCTCTCTCTCTCTCTCTCTCTCTCTCTCTCTCTCTCTCTCTCTCTCTCTCTCTCTCTCTCTCTCTCTCTCTCTCTCTCTCTCTCTCTCTCTCTCTCTCTCTGCAATTCTGTCTATGTATCTCCTTTAACTAAAGTCATTCCTTTACATCCTTTTATTATATATATATATATATATATATATATATATATATATATATATATATATATATATATATATATATATATATATATATATATATATATATATATATATATATATATATATATATATATATATTTATTATTATTTTTTTTTTTTTTTTTTTTTTTTTTTTATTCCATATCAAACATCTTCAATTTAAAAATGTAATATCATTGTATTTACATCTAACAAATAAATAAATAAACCAGCAAAATATAACAACCTAATAATTGTGTACCTCTTAAAAAGTTATTAATCTACAGTGTCTCTAAAACACACTAATTTTTGTTATTAATTTAGTATTTTACATAAATTTTACGTTAACTTCACAACCTATTTATTTTGTTATCTTTCCAGTGGTTGTTCCATTTTCCCCGAGTTCTCCAATTGTCATTGAGTTTCGATCCAACACTTTTTACACTGGAGGAGGATTTTCTCTAAAAGCCAGGCAAATTCCTTGTAACTTTACCTTATCCTCAGGTAGGAACGTTTTCCATTCGAAAAATTTCGAAAACTTCGCAGACGCCGTTACGTCCCAGTCGCAAAGGTTTGAAACTTTCGTTAGACCTCAAAGTTCTAAATTTGTTACTGAACATGACAGTATTTCTCAGAATTTCTTGTATGATTTAAACGAAGACGAAAAATTTCTCAACTCTGGGTTTAAACCTATTCATCCGTCGCCAATTTCCAAAAAATACGTAACAGTGCCATGGGTCGGGGTAAGAGCAACCAAACACCCGCCCTACAAAGCTGGTTTGAAACTTGTTGGAATAGTTAAAAGGTTGAAAGGAAGAGATC
>SEYY01021862.1:100000-107500 GCA_009176605.1 Armadillidium nasatum
AAAACATTTTAATTAGATAAACTTATTAAAAAATAAATGACATAAATATTGAAAACAGTAAGTCTAGTGCATCGTTCCTTGACAAAAATAAAATAAAATATATATATATATATATATATATATATATATATATATATATATATATATATATATATATATATATATATATATATATATATATATATATATATATATATACTATATCTTCTTTGATTTTCCAAAGAGTTCTTGAATGTTCTTAACAAAAACTGTAAAAATGCTTTTAGGTTTTGTGTAATAGTTCTTCACTTTACCAACACGTTCATCTTGATATCTTCTATGTGGAAATGATGAATGAATAAATGTATTCCTCAAGTAAAACATTTTACAAAGACCACCAATGCAATTCCTCTTTCTAAAAGTTTTATGAAAGCCTGTATATATATATATATATATATATATATATATATATATATATATATATATATATATATATATATATATATATATATATATATATATATATATATATATATATATATATATATATATATATATATATATATATATATATATATATATATATATATATAAATATATATATGGGATGGTAAGGGATGCTGGGACCAACCTCGGGATATGATTCCCTTATTATAATTAAATAATTAATCATATAAACATTTTCTAGATAGGAGACTAAATATGACAATTGTGCAGCAAATATTTTACTGCAATAAGAAGGTAGGTTGCCATAGGAACCTCCTTATTAAAAAGCAATAAGTCTTCAAATGAACTTCAAATACAGGAATAACTTATAATTTCATTGACCGATGGATTCTTTCAAAGACTTCTAAAATCATGTAAAATTTGTTAAATGTCATACGAACGTCAGTTCAGAATCACAATATTAGTGAAAAACCTACAAATATAAAAAATAAATAATAAAAATAAAAACAAAAGCAAAAACAAAAATAAACATCTAAAAAGTTGGGATCGGGGGGAACAAAGAGAACATGAAGCAGACGTCCTCTCTCAAACTACCTCACAGAGAGGAATATTTAGAGATCAGACAATGTTAAAATATTTTGGAGCATAAATGAATCATACATGATGGTGTTCGCCTTTTGGTATAGGATCGCGACCTCCCTATCATTAGAATGAACTTTTCACTCGTAATATATATATATATATATATATATATATATATATATATATATATATATATATATATATATATATATATATATATATATATATATATATATATATATATATATATATATATATATATATATATATATATATATATATATATATATATATATATATATATATATATATATATATATATATATATATATATATATATATATATATATATATATATATATATATATATATATATATATATATATATATATATATATATATATATATATATATATATATATATATATATATATATATATATATATATATATATATATATATATATATATATATATATATAGGGATGGTAAGTTATGCTGGGACCAACATCGGGATTTGATTCCCTCATTATAATTAAATATAGCAACATGTTAATACTACGTGATTTCACAAATTAACTGTTCTTCTATCACACAATAGACTGCATTCCTAATACTGATAAGTCTGTTAGAAGTGGTGTTTCCTCTCCCCCCCCCCCACCCTTTTTATTACTCACGGTCGGGGAAATCACTTCTGAAAGATTGTCCGAGTCATTCGTTATCCACACACTATTTTAAACGATAGAAAGAAATAAAATACGTTGACGATGAATAAAAAACAAGAGAAAATATAAAACTCACTCCATTTTTATAGCGAATCGTCAGAAATTGTTAATGCATAATTATAATCACTCTAATTAAGCTTCGTTTCAATACCATTTTAAGAAGAACAAGTATACTAACTAATTAAATTCTTTAAATTTTATTTTTCGTAAAAAAAATGAATTACAATTGTTGTTTTTTTTCTTTCCATATACCTTTCAAAGAATTTTTGACGGAGTTGTAACCGGGATAAATTTTTTTGTTGGCTCCAATCCAACTCTAACTTTAAACTCAAATGTTTCCTGCTTCTTCTTCGGATCCAGTTCCATCATTTTAAATATATATATATATATATATATATATATATATATATATATATATATATATATATATATATATATATATATATATATATATATATATATATATATATATATATATATATATATATATATATATATATATATATATATATATATATATATATAGATTATACTGGGACAGACATTGATGCATCAGATAATGAACAGACCTGTTATTAACTGTTCCTTCAAAAATTATAATTATAAATTAATAAATAAATAAATAAAAATTAAATTAATAAATATTTCTTACCTGCACTTGAATCTCTACAAAGACCAAGAAGACAAAACAGTTCCAAAAAAATTACCCAGACATAATAAAAATTCATTTTTATTATCACTCCTTCCTAAAAAAAAGAGTTGCTTATAAAACTCAGTAAAGTTTAAAGTCTTCCTTAAAAGAATTGCTTTAAAAACTCAGTAGAATTTAAAGTCTTCCTAAACAGAGTTGCTTTAAAAACTCGGTAAAATTTAAAGTCTTCTTAAAAGAGTAAAAAACTCAGTAAAATTTAAAGTCTTCCTAAAAAGAGTTGCTTTAAAAATTCAGTAGAATTTAAAAGTCTTCCTAAAAAGAGTTGCTTTAAAACTCAGTAAAGTTTAAAGTCTTCAAAAGAGTTGCTTTAAAAAACTCAGTAAAGTTTAAAGTCTTTCCAGTAAAATTTAAAGTCTTCCTAAAAAAGGGTTGCTTTAAAAACTCAGTAAAGTTTAAAGTCTTCCTAAAAGAATTGAGTTGCTTTAAAAACTCAGTAAAGTTTAAAGTCTTCCTTAAAAAGAGTTGCTTTAAAAACTCAGTAAATCTTAAAGTTTTCCTAAAAAGAGTTGCTTTAAAAAGAGTTGCTTTAAAAAACTCAGTAAAACTTAAAGTTTTCCTAAAAAGAGATGCTTTAAAAACTCAGTAGAATTTAAAGTATTCCTAAAAAGAGTTGCTTTAAAAACTCAGTAAAGTTTAAAGTCTTCTTAAAAGAGTTGCTTTAAAAAACTCAGTAAAACTTCAAAAGAGTTGCTTTAAAAAACTCAGTAAAATTTTCCTAAAAAGAGTTGCTTTAAAAACTCAGTAAAATTTAAAGTCTTCCTAAAAAAGAGTTGCTTTAAAAACTCAGTAAAGTTAAGTCTTTTTAAAAGAGTTGCTTTAAAAAACTCAGAAAAGTTTAAATAGTTGCTTTAAAAACTCAACAAAGTTTAAAAGTCATAAAAAAATTTTTTATTAAAACCTGTTATTAATTTGAGCATTAATTTTATAATTCCATTTAAACCTAACTTCTATGTTGTATATTTTGTTTAATTAAATATAACTTACAAATAAAAGAAAAGGTTTTAAAGTATTTGTTAAAATTTTAATATATAGTTTATGATTTTAAAACTGAAAGTTAAACAATAAATTTATGACATAAAACATATTTTCCGTTTATATGTTCCCCATCCCCCTCCACACGCACACACCCTACCACAGTTATATATATTTTTCACCTCTACAATAGCTTAAAATGTCAAGTCAGCGAAATCACGCCAAAAAGTCTCCAATAATTTAGTCTCTTTCGTATGATAAAATCAAATGAAGACGCAATGTAGACTACAAACACAATTGAATAAAAGCAAGCACAAGGATCTATCCTCAGTAAAAGACAATAAGATATTAATACCCTTGCATTTGAGATGTTATTTACAATAATATTTTTAAACCTTTTTTTTTTTTAATTTATCAGAAAATGCATGCTTAATTTTGTTTATTTTTTATTCTTGACCTTTCTGGTAATTATTTACAGTTATCAAAGCGAACCTAATGCTCAATCCTTGGTCTTTCTTTCACTTGGTTTGAATTTGAATCAAATAATAATAATAATAATAATAATAATAATAATAATAATAATAATAATAATAATAATAATAATAATAATAATAATAATAATAATCACAATAATAACAATAATAAAAATGATAATAAAAATATTATTAATAATAAGAATAATAATAAAAATCACAATATGATAATAATAATAATAATAATAAAAATAATAATAATAATAATAATAATAATAATAATAATAATAATAATAATAATAATAATAATAATAATAAATAATAATAATAATAATAATAATAAAATAAAAATATTAATAATAATAATAATAATAATAATAATAATAATAATAATAATAATAATAATAATAATAATAATAATAATAATAATAATAATAATAATAATAATAATAAATAATTAATAATTGATATTAAATTATTAATTATATATATATATATATATATATATATATATATATATATATATATATATATATATATATATATATATATATATATATATATATATATATATATATATATATATATATATATAGTGTGTGTGTGTGTGTGTGTGTGTGTGTGTGTGTGTATGTGTATGTGTGTATGTGTGTGTGTGTGTTTTTAAAGAGAGAATTTAGCTGGAAAGCACCGAAAGCCATAACAATACTTTATGATATTTAATATTATTAACTTTATTATCCTCATGTTAATATATGCAAATTAATATAGAATAGATAATAGAGATACAAATCTTTCTTAATATGGTAGGACCATAGTATATACTATAATAGGACCAAGTAGGTCTTAGGAATATGGTAGGACCATTGTATATTCTATAGTAGGACCAAGTAGGTCTTAGGAATATTCTTGGTACCTAAAACAAACTTAATTTTTGGTTGACAAAAATGGTTAACAGTATTTTACACCTGACATTTAATATTCCTCTAGGTTCATATCCTGATATTTATATCTTAGGAACCTTTCTAGATGATAAATGTTTAGTCACAACTTCAACTTAACACTGCATCGAGGAATGAGTACCATGTACTTAATTTTAGTAGCGCTGACTACCAGTTTACTCTCTCAAACTTCCATTTATGAAATAATTCAAGGTTAGTATTTATTATTTTCACACAATCTCTTCTTACGCATTCTTGATAATTGAATAGAAGGTAATTTTATCGCCAAATTTTATGTACTTTGTCTCAAGAGCAACAACCATAAGATTACTTATATATTTTAAAGGATGAATCATATGGAACCAAGAAACGTACTCTGGTGGACACAAAACTTACAATTTTAAAGTGGATAATGTTTCATCCATCTTTACATATTGTTTTTACTACTACAAAATAGAGGATAATAAGAGGATCTTGTTGTACCTTTCCAGGTACAAGGAAGAATTCAGTGAAAAACTCGATCAAACTCTAAAGATTATTATTATTATTATTATTATTATTATTATTATTATTATTATTATTATTATTATTATTATTATTATTATTATTATTATTATTATTATTATTATTATTATTATTATTATTATTATTATTATTATTATTATTATTATTATTATTATTATTATTATTATTATTATTATTATTATTATTATTATTATTATTATTATTATTATTATTATTATTATTATTATTATTATTATTATTATTAAATTGGAAATCAAAATTTAGCTCTTTTCTTGTTAAACGGAATTGAAATGTCATGCTTGCAGAACTTTTCTTGTTGATCTCAAATTTGTTTATAAAAAATTTTAATCACCCTTTGTGTCTGAATGATAAAAAACAACAATAAAATTACAATCAAACTGCTATTACTTCATTAGAACATCATAACAGACAATTTGTTTATATGCTCAAAATATATGAGAAATAGATTTTCTGATGTTACCTTCATGAATATCCATTTTAAGTTACCAGCAATTGTCAGCCTAATATATTTGAATTTCATTTTCTTTGGTAGCGTCTTCCAATTTGAATTTCATTTTCCTTGTTAAATCTTTGTGAAGAGTTTCCCTTGTTCATCAGACACATCGCCAAGGTTTTCAGGGATAAAGTCAATTATTATTGACTTTAACATGAAACAGATTTTAATTACTAGTTAGGAGGAGGAGCTTAATTAAGACACGTGAGAGAGGGGGAGGAGTTTAATTAAGTAAGACACGTTAAAGGAAACCGCAGTGTTCTCCCCCAGCAGCCCCTTTTCAGGGAACTATTATTAAGATTATCACTGAATTTAGTAGAATAGGACCTACTTTTAAGCCTTAAACCTGTAAATGTACCACTTCCTGAATAAAACTTTATGAATGAATGAATAATAATATACATAATAACTATAATTATAATTTTATTATTCATAAAAGGATAAATATAATAATTACAATCAATAATGAATATAATAATAATATTATTATTATTCTTATTATCATTTTTATTATTATTATTTGTAATTAATATTATTATTGTTTCATGAATAATAATAATAATAATAATAATAATAATAATAATAATAATAATAATAATAATAATAATAATAATAATAAATAAATAAATAAATAAATTAATAAATTAATAAATAAATAAATAATTAAATAAATAGCATCTAAACAGAGGAATTCCTCCATAATGAATGGACAAGAGGCAATACAATCTGCATGAAACAGATTTTAATTACTAGTTAGGAGGAGGAGCTTAATTAAGACACGTGAGAGAGGGGGAGGAGCTTAATTAAGGAAGACACGTTACTTGGGTCAAATTATTCAAATTTTTTGTAGATTTTTGAACTCTTAAAAGACAACTCCTTTTAAGACAATCAATTTCTCCCTAGATTAGTTTTCACTTACTGTTATTGTTTTAGTTATTATTATTATTATTATTATTATTATTATTATTATTATTATTATTATTATTATTAGTATTATTATTTGTATTAGTAGTAGTAGTAATATAATTATTATCGTTAGAATTATTACAATTATTATTATTATTATTAATTATTTTTATTATTTTAAAATATTTTTTTTTATTACTATTCTTATTTTTTTTAAAATTTATTTACAAATTCTGATGATGGGTCAAATACGAACCGAAACGTTGTCTAAATAAATTTTTTAGCATGATTTTTTTCTTTTCTTATTTATATTATATCTTATATATATATATATATATATATATATATATATATATATATATATATATATATATATATATATATATATATATATATATATATATATATATATATATATATATATATATATATATATATATATATATATATATATATATATATATATATATATATATATATATATATATATATATATATATATATATATATATATATATATATATATATATATATATATATATATATATATATATATATTGTTTATTTTCTTTTGTACAAGCGATCGATAATTCTTGAGATCTGATTTTGTATTACATCAAAAAGTGTTGAATTCTTTTTTACTGTCTTGCCCTCTTTGTGTTTTTTCCTTATCCATTTTGATATCAATTTATCCAATTTCTTCTTGTTATTTCCCCTATAAATAT
>SEYY01021862.1:112500-113962 GCA_009176605.1 Armadillidium nasatum
CGACTCTTTGAACCCAGACTTAACTGCTATGCCCAATCTTACCTGTACTACTGGTACAGTCTGGAACACACTCTCTTTATCTGTTTTCCCAACTTCTTTTGACTTGCATACTTTTAAAAGCCGTGTATCTGGACATGTCGGCCATTAACGTCCAGATTTCCGGTATTTCCCAAACTCTGGTGAAAACTGGTAGGGCCCAAAGGATATGTATACATATATATAAATATATAAAGGATATATATTTTTTTTTTTAAATTTACTCCGGCTTTACCCAAAAAAAAAGCCTCGCTTATACGTTTGCTTCGCTGCAACTCCACTTAAGAAATTTATATGACTCTGTCCCCGATTTTACATCCCTACTGGTCACTTTAATCAATTTAATAAACCATTTCGTTCAAAATCCCTTTTAAATATGCTCTAATCAATGAATGAGATTCCAGTATGGGAAATATTAATGAAAATATCTTGATAGGTTTGTACAATTAACAATCAAATTACGGTCAACATATTAACGGTATTAATAGAAATAAATAGCATACATGCTATTTATCAGAGTGATCGTCTTTTTCAACAACAACAATAACGAACAACTTTTTCTGTTGTATGAGTAATTTGTGATCATAACGATAGGGTACATACTTCAAAGATGAACTGTCGCACACCCTTGTATTTATAAATACATAAAACTATTTATAATTTGTGGAGTAGATAAACAATTTAGCAATCAAAACCTAAGAAACTTATCCAATATTTAGAACTTTTTAGCAGAAAACCTTTTAAAAAGTCTAAAATTAAGTAAGACTAATTTATAATGCAGTAAAGATACAAAAAAGGTAAAAGGTTGGATTCTTACTTAGAAAAGTAATAAAATTTTCAGCAGAGAATTTCTGAGACAAATTTTGATGAAATTTCTTCAAAAGAATTTTTAATTAATTACTTAAAGAATTTTTAATGAATTAAAAACTCAAAAATAATTTTTTGGTTCCAGTACTATATTCCTGCGTAGATAAATACAAGGATGTATGTATTTATTATATGTATTTATTAAATATAAATGCATAAAAGTATTTTAATTAAAAATTATTTCATTGTTACTAAAAAATATATTTCGAAGGAAAATTTTATATAATATATATTTTATATATTATATACTATATTATTAAATTATTTATTATATATTATAAAGTATATATATAATAAATATATTATAATTATATTTATATATATATATATATATATATATAACACTATATATATATATATATATATATATATATAATTATATATATATATATATATATATATATATATATATATATATAATATATATATATATATTTATATATATATTATATATATATATTTGTGTTCAGTTTGTTTCGGCTCCGAATGTCTGGAGCTTACTCCGAGGTCCGAACTGGAGCTGGAGCAGAGCTGGAGTTATTTTTTTTTCATTTTGCTC
>SEYY01021863.1:0-2500 GCA_009176605.1 Armadillidium nasatum
TCTATGTATGTGCAATATTTAAATTATAAGTGATGGAGATATATAACATTATTACTATGCATAAGACATAACCATATTCAAAGCAGAGTCCCATGACTAATTTGCGTTTGGAAGAGTCGTCTCGAATATTCGGTAAATAACTTAACACGAAAAGAAGCCGTTATAAATAATTAAAAGCCAAAAAAAAAAAAATTAAAAATAAAATAAATAAAATAAAAAAATAAAAAAATGAAAATAAAAAATAAATTACATTCTCCGTGGTAATTTTTTTTTTATTTTTCTTTTCTTACTTTTTTTTTCTTCTTTTTTTTTATCATATTAACGCCTTATTTTTTTTTTATTTCTTTCTTCTTTTTTCGTCCTATTGTATTATCTCTTATCTTTTCATTCGTTAATTTATTACATCTTTCGTTATATTTTTAATCTTGATATTAAAGCAAGGACAGAAGAAAAACTCTTACGTGCTTATATATAATATATATATATATACAATAATATGATATATATTATATATATATATATATATATAATATATATTTATATAATATAATATAAATATATAATAATATATATATATTATATATATTATATATATAATTAAATATATATATATAATATATATATATTATATATAATATATAATATTATATATAATATATAATATATATATATATGGCTTAATCCTACCGGGTTCCGGGAATAACTCCGGCTACATATTATTACTAGCACATAGGCCCAGTTCTCGTCATACATGCCCCGAGTCAAAACTTAGGAAAATCGGGGGGTTTAGTACTGCTCGGATATTAATAATGTGCACAAATTATATTATTAATAGGTGGAACACTTTGATTTTGAGAAATTAAGACAAAATCAATAAAGAAAGACAATTAATGATATCTCATGAGACTTGCCTCTTTATCAAATATCTTAAGTATTTTACTTATCTGTATAGTCTGATCTATCCCGCTGCACATTTCTGCCAGTGAGTAATTTGTCGAAGAGTGGAACTTCTTCGTGGGTAGTTGACTACCTCGATAGACCCGCATAAACGACTATGAGACTCGAACCAGCGGCCGAGAAGATTTTTATTTTTATCATTCTCTATCTTATCAGAGTTAATATTAGAATAAGAATAATTTTAAGTATCCTATACATATTTACTACACTGTAACTTAGGGAACTTACCGATACAGCACACATATAGGTATGAGATTATATTTATGTGAATACAGAAGAAATAATTCGAGAAATTAGAGTAATTTTTAAAATCATATTTATTAAATAACAAATCGTATAATTATTTATAGTAAATTTTAATTTCTAAGAAAAATGCTATATACTATAAAAACAGTTTAAGTAAGGGAATATGTGTTATTCTATACTTACCTTCCGAATAATAAATAAATCCAATTTATTATATATAATAATATTATAATTAATATATTATAATATAAATATATAAATATATATATATATATTATTATATATAGTATATCTAATATATATATTATATATATAATATATATATCCAAGTAAAGGGTAGAAATCCTTAAAAATTCCAATCCTACCCACGAGAAAGCCCGCGTTTACCATTAATATAATTACTTCTTACGAGTAAATTCACTTTGACGAATATTCAGAGCAATGACACACAATTAAGTTTGCACCAGCACACACAATATCAAACCTTTTTCGTTTTCTTGAATTCTATATCTATATTATTTATTTTCTATATAGCTTTTAATTTAAATATTATATATATATTCCTTTGTATTTAAAGTTATTAAGTTATAATAAATTATTTATTGTATCGAATTTATTATTCCAATTCGTATAATATATGAAATGCTAGGTAATTTATCTTTAAAATCACATAAGTACCATAAAAATAATAAGTTTATTTTAAAGGGAGAGGGGGTGGAAGGGGGGATGAAAGAATTTGGATAATTTGATAAATGATAAATTAAAATAATTGTAATTATAATAATAATGATAGCGAATAAATAAATAATAATATAAATAATAGCAAATGATGTATTAAAATATGTTTTATTTACAGACTTTATTTAATTGCATTACAAAAGTAACATCACAAGATTAAATAGTCACGTGGTTATTTGATTATATGATTATATATGATTATATATATATTATATAATATATATATATAATATATAATACTTTTATTCTTTAAAATTTATAACCCCGACTAAAAATTAAATATATATTATATATATATATATATATTATATAATATATTATATATATAATATATATATCATTATAATATATATATATATATTAATTATAGTTGTATATATTTAATATATGTGTGGGAGTGAGAGAGAGATTTATGATTTTATAGTTTAAAAAATAAAAATAAGTAAAAATAAATTAAATTAAAATATATAACATATATTAACAAAATATTATATATATAATGTAATTATATAACTATATTATATATTATAATTAATATTTTATATTTAACTATATATTA
>SEYY01021863.1:22500-27655 GCA_009176605.1 Armadillidium nasatum
TATATATATATATATATATAGTATATATGTAATATATATATATAGATATATACTATATATATCGTATATATATATATATAATTATATATATATATATATTATAATATATATTATATATATATATATATATATATATATATATATATATATATTATCATATATATATATAATATATATATATATATTATATATATATATATATATGAGATTACTAATATAAATATATTATATATAAATATATATATCTCATGTGGGTGGAAAAATAATTTTCCTTGATTTCCCCTTTTGGGTTTCCCCTTCTTGTTCCCTTAGCTATTTAATTGTTTTAAATCATGATCGAAGCACACCCAACTCACTCACACAGCACCACACACACACACACACACACACATACTAATAATATATACTAATATAGATATATATATATATATATACGCAAAAAAAAAAAAAAAAAAAAAAAAAAAAAAAAAAATATAATATATATATATTATTATATAGTATATATATTATAATATATTTAAGAATAATTATATTTAATATATATATATATATATATATAATATATATTATATACTGCATATGTGTATTATATATATATATATTTGTTTTTATTTATTATATTTGTATATATTATAATATAATATATATTATATATAGAATATATATTATATATATAAATATATAATATATATATATATATATATATATATCTCAATCATTAATCAGAATTTTAATTAAAATGTATTTTTTTAATTTTTTTTATTTTTTTAAATTCATTTTTAATTTCTTTAAACAATTTCAATTGTATTTCCAATGTTTTTTTTTTTTGCGCATTTTTCATTTTACCTTTTATTTGAAGCAGATTTTTAAAATAATTCTTTTAAATTTTGACTCTTTTTAGTCTCTTTGTATATAAATTTTCAGCTTATTTTAGCCAAACTTTTCCTTTTCCCCTCAACATTAGCATTTTACCCTAACATTTAACTTCCCCCTAACTCTTCTCATCAACTCCCTTCCCTTGAATCCTGTCTTTTGTCAGAATATTTTAAACAAGGTTATTTGATTTGTAAAGTTTTGTTTTTTTTTTAATTAATTTTTTTAAGTATATATAAAAAAAAAATTTCTTCAAACGAAACTTGTTTGAAAAGTTTGAAATACCGAGCTGTTAAACATATATTTCTTTGTACGCATTAATTATGAAAATGTTATTAGAATTTTAAATCATATTACCTTTATGTATAATTATATTACCTTTATTACCTTTATTCATCAATATTGTTTCGATGTAAAAAAAAAAGTTAAAAAAAAAAAAAAAAAAAAAAAAAAAAAAAAAAAAAAAAAAAAAAAAAAAAAAGCTTATATATATATATATATATATATATATAATATATATATATATATATATATATTATATTATAATTATATATTATATTATATATATATATATAAAATACTTATATTGTAAAATAATATATCTATATATATATATATAGTAATATATATATATATATAGCTATATATTTATATATATATATATATAATTATATATTTATATTTATATATATAAACAAACTCCCAGACAGAATTAAAGCATCGCTTTGAATTTTACATTATGTGACCAACAATGGGATTAGTATTATGTTGTCTTACATTCAAAAGGAACAAGACGGACAAATACTGGTATGTTTAATCCAAAGAACAACCAGCAAGCTTAAAAATTAATATATAGCACTTCATGCCGTCTACCGTGGCTCGAACGGTAGAGTGATTGATTCACGTGTTTGAGGGCGCCGGTTCGATCCCACTTGGGGATCCTAGGTATATACTACCTAGAAAAGGTCCTCTCCTCGAATAGGGCAATGCCCGTGAGATGTGAACTTTTTAATAAAAAAAAATGCTCAGTTCGAGTTCATACTATTCAAACTGGAATACAAACATTGTCCGAGTACACATCGAACTCCAAGGGATTAAACAATTACTCAAATTGTAATGTCACTGTCTTTATCATCTAGCCTCGAGTGCCTGAAGAATGGCCAGACACTAAGCAAGAGAAAAGAGCGGTAGCGTTATTGGAAACAGTTCTCTCCTGGAGACAAGTGGCTCAGGAAGTGGGGTCAACCAGTTGGTAGTGTGTAGTATTCTCGGCCGGTTCATGGAGACTGACAACAGCAGTAGGAAACAACGTCAGTGTTACCAGAGGGTACTTCGGTGAGGGATACCGGATTTATCCATCAGACAGTTCAGCGAGATCGGTTCTAAATAAGTAACCATTCTCATCAGAATCTCTTCTTAGAACCTTCCATAAAAATTAGCTTTCATGTTCGGCATTTAGTTGGATCAAAGGAAATTTCTTTACAGTAAACTACGGAAAATAGACCAGCAAAGACAAAATTAATTAACTCGTAAACTGAATTTAGTTAGCACTATTCAAGTTTTTTAATGAAATAAATCTTGAGTGTTAATTGAAATACGTTAATTAATCTAAGACCAGCTAATCTAGTGTTTCTGTAATCTAAGACCCGCTAATCAAGGGTTTCTGTAATCTATGACTCGCTAATGAAGGGCTTCTGCAATCTAGGACTCGCTAATCAAGGGTTTCTGTAATCTAAGGTTCGCTAATCAAAGGTTTCTGTAATCTTAGACTCGCTAATCAAGTGTTTCTCTAACCTAAAACTCGTTAATCAAGGGTTTCTGTAATCTAAGACGCTCTAATCAAATGTTTCTGTAATCTAAGACTCACTAATCAAGGGCTTCTGTAATCTAAGACTCGCTAATTAAGGGTTTCTGAATATCTTATACCGAATTGTATACAACTTCCTTTATGGATCATTTTACTGCATATTGTAAATTTCGAACGACATTCTTTTAATTTGAATGTATGTCTGTACGTGTGTATTTTCAATATATCTGTGATCCTGTATGTTATTTACTGCATAGCTAAATGTAATGTAAATTGTTTCCTGTATGGCTAAATACGTTTTTTTTTTTTTAATTTTTAAAACAAATTTTTATTTTATTTTAGGTGGCTAAATGTAGACTACTGTTGATTGAATATGACTAAATATAATGTATTTTGTAAACATTCAAACGTCCGTTTGATCTGTGTCTCAGTATGTTTGTATGTAATCCTAATCTCCTTCTAAGTGAGTGTTCAAATGCTTATACTCTCCTTCAGTAGTTTGCATTTACAAAATTTCACATTTTTTTTTTTTCATTCCAGAATTTTTCTAGCACGTAAATGGAATAAATTCATTTCTTCCACCAAAACGGGAGAATGATAGAGTAGGGGAGGTTAGGCAATGAGGGGGATGGGAACAAGTTGAGTGAGTGGGGGATAACAAGTTGAGTGGGTGGGGGATAATTTGCGAGAGGGAGATACAAAGAGGTAGCAAATAAAAACATGAAATCCATGTTAATAAGATTAAAAGGTTGTATTTTCAATATATTCAATATTACATACATACACATACACACACACACGTACGCATGCACACTCACAACCAAACCCATACCCAATATACGAGTATATATATATATATAAGTAATATATATATATATATATATAATAATATATAATATATATATAATATATATATACATATATATTATATAAAAATATATATATATATATATATATATAGATATATATATATATATATATATATATATAATATATATATATTATATATATATATATTATATATATATATATATATATATATATGGTTTCTAAAAGAGTCAGGATATGACAATACCTTTATAAATTTAGCCCCAAAAGCATTATTCATTTTCATTTTGCCATTCAAACAATGAAGAAAATGCTACAGGGACAAAATGAGGAAAGTACAACTGGGACAAAATTAATCTCAATTAGTTTCTTCTCCTCTTTCGCTCATTCCAAATTTTTTTTTTATCTCTTTTATAAAAAATAAAGATAAAAAGATAACTAAAAAAAGAACTATAGAAAAAGAAAAGCATTTTTCTTCTTTTTTAATTTATTTTCCCCCCAAAAATTTTTTTTTATTTTTTTTATATTTTTTTCTACCCCATTTCAAGGGTAACAATTAATAAAAGGAGGAAATTCGTGTAATTTTTTATTTCTTTTCCTCTGTAAAATAATATCAAGCAACACTTACTTAACTCAGGTAGTCTGATATGAAGTTTGAGAACAATTATGAAAAGTAACATTAGTAGAAGATGAAAAAAGAGAGATCCCGGAAGAGGAGAGAGAGAGAGAGAGAGAGAGAGAGAGAGAGAGAGAGAGAGAGAGAGAGAGAGAGAGAGAGACTAAGAAGAAGGTTAAGAAAAAAAACAATTACAAATACAGGAAGAACAATTAAAAGAACATAAAGAACAAGTACAATATTAAAATAAAAAGAACAGGAAGAAAAACAAGAAAAATGAACAGGAAGACCAATAAGAAAAATAGAAGAAAAAGCAAGTTTAGATAAATAAAAACAAAGAAGAAATCCAAATCATGTTGAATTTTTTATTTTAAGTTCACATCTCACATCTCACATCCCCTATTCGAGGAGAGGAACTTTTTCTAAGTAGTATATACCTAGGAAGTTCAAATGGGATAGAACCGGCGCCCTCAATCACGTGAGTCAATCACTCTACCGTTTGAGCCAAGGTAGATCGCTATCTTGGGATTTTTATTTGGAAAAGATATGAAATTTCACCAACATTAAAAACATTTTAGATTAGGAATTAATCTGAGTTTACAAATTTAGAGAAATTGGCAAATATCCCACTTTTAATACACATATTCACACATGCACATATACCTATGATTTTAACGTTTTCTCTCTCTCCCTCTTCATATATATATATATATATCCTAAATATATATATATATATAATATATATATATATATATATATATATATATATATATATATAATAATATATATATACATTACCTTAGTTATATTATACTTTAACTTTTTGTTCAGGATTAAATATGAGAATGTTGAAAAGGATTAAAAAGGTTTAATTATTATAAAATTGCTTGTGAGAAAACTTTAAGTTTTGAAAGCGTTGGCCAAACATTATTTACCTAATTGGATTATTTTTTTGTTTACTTAAAGGTGCTTTCATGCCAATTTTCTATTTCCATTCTAGCATGACAGAAGATATGTTCAAACATGCACAG
>SEYY01021864.1:0-5000 GCA_009176605.1 Armadillidium nasatum
ATATATATATATATATATATATATATATATATATATATATATATATATATATATATATATATATATATATATATATATATATATATATATATATATATATATATATATATATATATATATATATATATATATATATATATATATATATATATATATATATATATATATATATATATATATATATATATATATATATATATATATATATATATATATATATATATATATATATATATATATATATATATATATATATATATATATATATATATATATATATATATATATAATATATATATATATATATATATATATATATATATATATGACCATAGAAATTATATTAAATATATCCATACTACCAAATGCCATAAAAACATGCGAAAAAAAAAAAAAAAAAAATTCTTATATTGTATACACAGAGAATTCAAAATGTCAATTAAGCAAATTATTTCTCACTTATTGGCAATAAAAACAATTGTCATTCCTTTATTGCCATCTGCAGCTTAATATTGGTGTTTATGATGCCATTTATTGACTCATTCCTCTTTTATTTACTTTTTTTAATGTATCATGTTTAAGCTATAGTTCAGACTTTGGCTATGTTGATTTTTATTACGAGACTTAATAGTACATCATTTTATGCGCTTGTACAACAAATATATATATATATATATATATATATATATATATATATATATATATATATATATATATATATATATATATATATATATATATATATATATATATATATAATAGTGGTGTTCCTCAAGGTTTTCTCAAAGCTCTAACACTTTTTCCTATATTCCATAAATGATTCCTCTATTACATCATCACCTACTCACTATCCTATGGTGATGACACCACACTTCATTGCTCCTTTTAGTTTGAAAGAAGCTTTCAAAACAAAAGTTAATTAACGCTAGAATGCTAGCCTTGGAGAAACTAACCTTTGATCTTTCTCGTATTTCAAATTAGAACAGAAAAACATAGTTGTTTTCAATGCCTCAAAAACTCAATACCTCCATTTCTCAACTCGACACAATCTTCCACACAACTATGATATTTTCTTGGAAAACACTCGGCTCAAACCTTCATCTTTCCTTAATATTCTCGTTTATTTTTTTTCTCGTGATCTTTTTTGGAAGGTTCACATTTTCTAAAGTTTATGAGGTTTTTTATTCTGAGGCGACTTCAGAATTTCATCTCGTCACCCAAGTGGCATGCTCTTAATAGGGGTGTTGCTCGCCCCGTATGAAATGTTCCTCACACATCTGGAGTGGTTCCACATATACAACTCTCCTGGAATAAGCAGATTCTAGGACTTTTCGGATTATCAACTTTCTCCAGTTTTTTTTCTACCCGTAGAATTGTTGCGTCACTCTCAATAGTATCACCATTACAATGGACACTGCTCTTCTGAACTCTCCAGTCCCATACCTCCTCTATTGAGAAGGGCTGGGGTAACACGCCTTTCTTCAGAGTCTCATCCTTTCTCTTTCCAACCCTCCGACCCCAGACTTAAATACAATACTTAATCTTGCATGTACTCTACTGGTAAATTCTGCAAACATACTCCGTTTATCTGTTTTCCCAATTTTCTTTGGCTTACACACCTCCAACGTCGTTTATAATATATATATATATATATATATATATATATATATATATATATATATATATATATATATATATATATATATATATATATATATATATATATATATATATATATATATATATACAAATCACAACACTGTCACACGACTACAAACTCTTTCACATAAAAAGGGGGCAGCATCTAATAATAGTCACTTGTCCACCACTTTCCTTCTCACCACCTTGAAACTGGTGACCTCTAATGTCGGACTGTCTTAGCACATAATCGTCTTTCTTCTTTAATTTCTGCAACATTCGTGGTCTCTATTCCATTTTCCACTTTGCTGAAAGCCACCTTTCTTCTTCTAAATCTCATCTCTTTTTCTTAATTAACCGAAATTCGAGTGTCTGAATGTTTCGATAGGAAGCTTTAGTTTTCTTCTTTCTATCACTATCTTTAATTTGCAGTAATTGACGGAGTCGCCTATATGAGCCTTACTCTATATTCTGAATTTATCTTTATATATATATATATATATATATATATATATATATATATATATATATATATATATATATATATATATATATATATATATATATATATATATATATATATATATATATAGATAAATCAGAATATAGAGTAAGGCTCATATAGGCGACTCCGTCAATTACTGCAAATTAAAGATAGTGATACAAAGAAGAAAACTAAAGCATATATATATATATATATATATATATATATATATATATATATATATATATATATATATATATATATATATATATATATATATATATATATATATATATATATATATATATATATATATATATATATATATATATATATATATATATATATATATATATATATATATATATATATATATATATATATATATATATATATATATATATATATATATATATATATATATATATATATATATATATATATATATATATATATATATATATATATATATATATATATATATATATATATATATATATATATATATATATATATATATATATATATATATATATATATATATATATATATATATATATATATATATATATATATATATATATATATATATATATATATATATATATATATGATAAATCAGAATATAAAGTTTCGTCAATTATTGAAAACTAAAGAAGGAAGATGAATAGAGCTTGCTATTGAATCACTCAGACACCTGAATTTCGTTAATATATATATATATATATATATATATATATATATATATATATATATATATATATATATATATATATATATATATATATATATATATATATATATATATATATATATATATATATATATATATATATATATAAATATTTATTTTTTTTATTTTATTTCACAACAAGCTTTTACTCCGTTTTATTAGTTCCTATGGACAAATTGTTCGCAATTCTGTGTTTTATTTCTTGACCATTAAAGCTTTATAAACTAATTTTGACAAAATTAGTTTTGAAGCTTATAACAAAATGTGACTCTCTGTCGCCGTCACATGTTTATGGGCTATAACGACTGGAGAACAATATTGATTTTAGCATTGTTATTATAATTTATATTGGTTTTTATAAACTCATATAAACACCAAAATACAATCCTCCCTGATTTTTAATTTTATTTTATTCCCCTCTTTGAATGTGCCTTGCCTGTGTGTGGTGGTTTGATAATGTTGAAATTCAAATCTGTGTGTTTTCAATTGGTCATTTAAATTAATACTGCACTTGATTTTATTTCGATATCTGGGAATGGAAAACAAAACGTTTCTGTTAATTTTAAACGTGTTTAAAAATATATGAGATATTTGTTATGCTGGAAGAACAATTGCAGAAACATAAGATCATAGTAGTAGTAAAAAGAGAAATTTTAATACATATAATATATTAGTTAGAGATTCTAGAATCTAGATTATCGAGGCTTGTTGAAGAAGATTTAATATTTGTGTATACGCAGGCTTTAACCTTCTGTAGAAACTTATTGTATAAATGGTAGTCATAGATATACAATGTCTAGAAAAAAAGAAAAATGATTTGTTAGAAAGTTGAAGAGATGGTATTTCACAGATACGAAATTAAAATCCATTTAGATCAGTTTCAAAAAAAAAAAAAAAAAAAAAAAAAAAAAAAAACATTAAAAGAACTCTTTGGGCATAAATCAATCTTTTGACTCTCTCTTTGTACAAAAGTTAATTTTTATATAAGAGAAAATTTTTGGTATCTAGACGTGATTTTCACTGCAAAAACAGGTGACACATTACACACACACACACACACACACACACACACACACACACACATATATATATATATATATATTATATATATATATATATATATATATATATATATATATATATATATATATATATATATATATATATATATATATATATATATATATATATATATATATATATATATATATATATATATATATATATATATATATATATATATATATATATATATATATATATATATATATATATATATATATATATATATATATATATATATATATATATATATATATATATATATATATATATATATATATATATATATATATATATATATATATATATATATATATATATATATATATATATATATATATCTTAAAAGTTCGCAGGAGGGTTAAACTTTTGAGGTCTCATGCTTAGAACTATTTAAGAGTTCGAACCAGCGTCTACAGGCACGTAAGTCAATCAATACCGTTATGCCACTGTAGCCTCATATATATATATATATATATATATATATATATATATATATATATATATATATATATATATATATATATATATATATATATATATATATATATATATATATATATATATATATATATATATATATATATATATATATATATATATATATATATATATATATATATATATATATATATAGTATGTATGTATGTGTGTATGTATGTATGTATGTTGGTGTTTGTGTATGTTTATGTGCAGGTGTGTGTGTATATTTTTAGTTGTGCTTGCGTGTGCGTACTTTGCATGGGAGAGTCTATCTTTTAATATTTCCTCTTTAAAGGTTTTGTGGTAATGCTTGAGCACTGTCATTGTTGCTGGCACTGGCACTGGCACTGAGGGTTTAAGATACTTTATACAATGTAACAAATGATATCATATAATAACATGACAAGTTTATGACTCTCCATGTAAACTCTGTGAACATAGCCTTAATAATCCTAATATTTTGCACGGCATAGCTCTGATCATATATATATAAATATATATATATATATATATATATATATATATATATATATATATATATATATATATATATATATATATATATATATATATATTATATACACTAGTACGATTACTGAT
>SEYY01021864.1:10000-42435 GCA_009176605.1 Armadillidium nasatum
TTAAAATATTTTTTTATTAAAGAAAACGTTATTTTATATTTTGGGTAACTACACTATATATCAGTTCCCCATCGAGACACGGAGTGAACATCTTCACGGAAGCGTACTCGACGGAGGGGGTTTCTTCTGGGAACAAGATCATCAGTGACATCGGGAGTAGAAACATCAGGGACATCAGTGGAAGGAACATCAGGTGCATCAGAGGTAGGAACATCAGGTGCATCAGAGGTAGGAACATCAAGTACATCAGAGGTAGGAACATCAACCGGAAGTTTTGTTGGAGACTTCATGATGGCCGGTTTTAATCGTCCTATAGAAACGACATCAGTCCTGCCATCTCGAAGCTTGATCTTGAAGCAGCGATTCATTCGTTGTAGTACTTCATAAGGACCGCTGTAGGGGGCTTCTAATGATTTTCGGATGCGGTCTGTCCTTAAAAAGACATGTGTACAAGTTTGAAGTTCCTTGGGCATATATGAACTATTTTGAGAAGGATGGAATGTGGGAAGTTCTCTGAAGTCTAGTTCTTTCATATGTGCCATAAATTTCTTCATGAAGGAGTCCAAACTTTGCTTGTTGTTAGGGGTCGATTGAAGAATCTCCATAGGACATAGTGGAGTTTTTCCTGTTACGGCTTCAAAAGCTGAATAACCGGAGTCGTTGGGAATGCATCGAAGACTAAGAAGAATGATGGGTAAAGACAATAACCAATTTTCTTTCCTTGCCATCAATGCTGTTTTCAGAGATCGATGAAATCGTTCAATTTGAGAGTTTGCCTGAGGATGATAAGCTGAAGTTCGAAGGCGGTGGAATCCTATCATGTGAGATAATTCAGTGAAGAATTCACTCTCAAATTGAGGTCCTCTGTCTGAAATGACGTAGAGTGGAACGCCAAATCTTGAAATCCATTGCATAAAGGCGTAAGCTACTGATTTGGCAGTAGTGTTGGTTATAGGAAATGCTTCTGTCCACTTTGTGTTCCGATCAATGCAGGTAAGTAAATAACGAAAAACTGGAGATGAAGAACCACAGGTAGCTGATGGAGAAAATGGTCCTACGATGTCAATGTGCACAGTTTCAAATCTTGATGAAGGGATTTCCACTGGAGTAATAGGTTGCTTGGTGTGACGGTGAACTTTAGAAGTTTGGCACTGTTCACATGTGCGGACGAAAAGTCTGACGTCACGATCCATGCAAGGCCAAAAATATCTTGTTTTGATCAGTCGTAGTGATCCTCTAACTCCAGGGTGAGACATTTGATGTAAATTATTACATATCTGTAGGCGAAAAGATTTCGGAAGAAAAGGACGAGGATGAGAAGTAGAGGTTTCACACCATATCTTGAGGTTGTCCTGAAGAGGATAGCTATGAAGGCGTGCGTGATATTGTTTAATCTCTTCATCCGTTTCTTGAAGTTGGGCGATAGCGGGCAAATCGACAGCATCCACAGTAACCGAAGAGATCCGGGAGAAAGTGTCTGCTACGATATTGTCTTCTCCTCTAATATAATGCATTGAAGTGATGTATTCATTGAGAACGGAGAGATGTCGTTGTTGACGATCACTTTTTGCAGGGTTCTTGGAGTAGAAAGCCGAAACTAGAGGTTTGTGATCCGTACAAAGGGTGACAGTTCTTCCTTCTAATATGTGTTTGAAATGTAGAACAGAGTAGTAAGCTGCTAGGAGTTCTCTGTCAAACGCGGAATATTTTCTTTGTGGTTCTGATAACTTCTTGCTGTAGAAATCTACGGGGACAGGTTGACCATCAATCATCTGGTGTAAAGCTGCTCCAATAGACGTCTGACTGCTGTCTGTTACCAGTTGTAAATGAGTGACGTTGGGCAAGGAGAAAGGAAGCGTTGTTGCGTTTTGAAGGGCTTCTTTTATTTCTTGAAAAGTTGCGATTTCTTCCTCAGTCCAAGAAAGGTGTTTATCTTTTGGGTGAAGCTTGGCTTTTTCTGAGAGTGGAAAAACGATTTTGGCGAAGTTTGGAATGAATCGTCTGTAGTAGCCAATCATCCCGAGGAATCTTCTTAATGCAGCTGAATCAGGAGGAAGAGGAAAAGCTGTGATTGCTTCTTTCTTTTCTGAGGGAGGTGTTAATCCTTCTGAAGAAACTTTGTAACCAAGGAAGGTTAGTGAGGTTTTGAAGAATTCACATTTCTCCAATGAAATTTTGAAGGAGTTTTCTTGAAGTAATTGAAAAACTTGTTTGAGATGAGTTTCGTGTTCCTCTTTTGAATTGGAGAAGATAAGACAGTCATCTAAATATGTGAACACAAATGGGAGATCTCTGAAAATGGAATCCATCACTCTTTGGAAAGTTGCTCCAGCATTTTTGAGTCCAAACGGCATAGAAAGAAATTCGAAGAGACCAAATGGAGTGATGACTGCGGTTTTCTCTACATCGTCTGGGCGAATAGGGATTTGATGGTATGCTCGCTGAAGATCTATTTTTGAAAAGATAGTTGAGTGGTGAAGACGTTGAGACAGACTTTGAATGTTTGGGATAGGATATCTATCCTGTTTGGTAATGCTATTTAAAGCTCTGAAATCTCCACAGGGCCTCCAAGTTCCTGGTGTCTTTTTAGGCACGAGATGTAGAGGTGATGCCCATGAAGATTTGCTTGGTCTAATGATTCCACTCTTGAGGAGGATGTCAAATTCCGCTTTTGCTGCTTGTAGTTTATCATCCGGAAGACGACGAGCTCTTGCAAAAACGGGAGGAGAATCACCAGTTTCGATATAATGACAGGGTCCATCAGTTTTGCAGGTCAGACTGTTGAGGTCTATAGGTGAAGTTAGTGATGAATATTCCTGTAGTAGAGACGTTATGACAGGGTTTTCAATTTGAAGTTGAGCTTGAACAGATGGAACTTCCATGGAGGAGGACTTTAAAGATGCTAGAAGAGTAGTATGGGTGTCACGTAGAGTTTTCTTGCCACAATCGATGAGAAGGTTGTAATGATGGAGGAAATCCATCCCTAAGATAGGCATTGCGACTTCTGCAACGATGAAGGTCCAGTTAAATTCTCTTCTTAATTTTGGAATGGAGATGCATGCCACTATTTCCCCAAAACACTTGATAGGCGAACCATTAGCTGCGGAACAGGTGATGTTTGAAGGAAAAAGCGTCATGTTGGAAACCATGGAGTAGGGTAAACTACTGATTGAAGCTCCAGTGTCAAGTAAAAATAAGGTACTTGTGCCAAAGATCTTGGTGGTAATTGTAAGCTGCGAACTGGATATGGCACAGATTTCAGTCCGCTCTTCTAGTTTTCCGACGGGGCAGGTGAAGAAGATCTTGGGGCAGGTGAAGAAGATCTTGAAGGTGCCCTAGAATTTGGTAGGATATTTAGTCCTGTTTTGTGAGGCCATTTACACCATCTCTTGCATGATTTTGAATTTGGGCCATAAAAGATGTGACCTCTACAAATTTGGGGTCTCTGATTTTCATGGAAAGGCTTGAGTCCAACAGAAGTGTAATTTGTAGGTCTTGGTGAAGGAGAAGCAACTGTAGATGATGGTGATGATACAGCCATGACTGTAGTAGGATGGTCCATTATTAGCAAGTCATTGGCAAGTTCTCCGAGTTGTTGAAGCGTGAGGGTAGTGTGGGAAGCTAACACAGTTCGTACGTTGACAGGAAGAGTTTTCAAAAACTGCATTCTCACAATGTCTTCTCCTATATTTAATTTGCCGGCCTGTCTGAGCATATCCAGAAGATAGATAGAGGGCTTGCCACTGTAAGTTTGCTTGGACATAAGATCGTTAAAAAGTTCCAGTTTTGACTTTTCAAAAGTGGTAGTAACTGCCTTTTTTAAGCGATCATAGTCCTCTGCTTCCAGCTCTGGTTGTGGAATTCTGTCCAAAACTTCGGTAGGGAGTTGAGACAAAGCGTGGAAGTACTTCGTTTTTGTAGTTGAAATTCTCGCCAGATGAAATTGGGCTTCTAGGACACGAAACCATGTTGGCACGGAGGTTTCAGAGAAAGTGGGCGGCTTTATTTTGACAGAAGAGATGTGTCCCTCTCCTGCTCCTTCTGGATTGTCCGGGTCCATAGTGTAGTTGTCCAGAAAATCTGAACACACTCGCAGGTTCACCAATTATATAGTGACCTAACTATCTCTGTCTTGACCAATGTATGGTCCAGGAGGTCACTACACTTTGTTGTAGCGAAGGGGATCGTCAGGAAGGCTGGGTGTTTCCTAATTCCCTTTGTGGAATGCCGACTGGTAGGCGTGTGGTAGCCACCACTTCTCTTCAGGCCCGTGGAACGTCTGTAGCCTCAGGTGGAAGGCTACTTCAAAAGGTAGCAGAGGCGTTGGAACTACTTCTTCTAAGGGCAGCTTCTTTGGACTTCTGCTTGGGACTGCTTCTTCTAGGGCTTTTGTTTGGGACGTCTTCTTCTTAGGGCTTTTGCTTGGGACGTCTTTTTCTTGGGCAGCTTGGCTGTAGAGGCGGATTCTTCTTTGGCTCCTCGGAATAAAGGGAAATGTTACTACTTATCCTATACCTTCTGAAAATTATCTCAATAGTGAGAAGGTGTTAAGGAAAAAGTAGTTGTTATTCCACTTTATTTATTATTTTTATCAAAAATAGTTAACAAAGTTATGATTAATAAAGTTTTACAAATTGACATTTAAATAGTATACAAAATCTTATTTATTTAAATCAGAAAACATTATTTTATAATAAATTTAAATTTTACATATAAAAGTACATTATAATTTAAATTATGACATAAACATTTATTTTATTAAAAATAAAGTACAAAATAATATAAAATAAATACATTTTTACATTTTATAATAGTTTCTCATAATAATTTTATTTATTTCAAATTTGCCGCTAAAATATTTGAGCGGGAAAGCTAAATGTAGACCTAGGTCTACAGTCAATTCATATTTTGTTATGCCAATAACTTAAAATTTACATTATATTTTAATTGTTTTATTTTTTACAATAATAGTTTATATTTTTATATATTTATTAAAATTACTTTTATTACAAAAAGAAACTTTATTTTTAATGATCACTAGTTTTACCAGTCTTTTTCTTATTAAAAACTAATTCACAATTTCACTAGTTAACGTTTTAAAATATTTTTTATTAAAGAAAACGTTATTTTATATTTTGGGTAACTACACTATATATATAATATATATATATATATATATATATATATATATATATATATATATATATATATATATATATATATATATATATATATATATATATATATATATATATATATATATATATATATATATATATATATATATATATATATATATATATATATATATATATATATGTGTGTGCGTGTGTGTGTGTGTGTAGGTACTTTCTTGATGGTGTTTTTAATAGTCGAATGCTTTTGAAGCTTTTCAAAGATTAATATAAAAGGAAAAGTTTTAATTACACGTCCTTTGTTTTTGGCATTATTCTTAAAGCAGCTTTACAAATATGATTTTTTTTATTTATTTTTTTTTTATTTAATTATTTTTTTTTTGGGGGGGGGCTAATAGAAATAATGGAATAATTAATCAGACTAACATACTCATTTGATTTTAAAACCTATTTCGTATATTATTAGAATAAGTAACATTAAATTCCCTCAAAGTTAATTAACACCAAATATTGCCAACGAACCTTTTGAGTTAATGGCTCGAATACACTGTTCTAGTTCACAAGTAAGCGAGTAGTAAGTTTACAAGCCGGCGAGTGAGCGAGTAGTTGATTACACTGAGCGAGTTTACAGTTTCCAAGCCAGTGAGTAGATTGTAAAATAAGGGGGTTCTCAACTTTTCATTAGCGAGTAGCGAGTTAGCTAGTTTATTAGCTGGGGTATATTACATCACTGAGCCAGTTTACTCGTTGCTAGTAAACTTGTTACTCGCTGGATTGTAAACTTGCCCAGTGTAATCGAGCCTTAACCTTTTAATAATTTAATAGTAGCAATTTTTATATGATATGATATACGGAATAACTTTTAGCCTTTAATTTCTGTTTTCGGGTTATTGTTTAAATCTTTGTAGGAATTTTAATATCTGTTTTTATATTTGTTAAAAACAAAATGGTATTAATTACTACTTTGTTTAATTATATTTGATTCTATTGTTCAAATATCTTCTAAAATTCTCACTTTCAAGAGAGAATTTAGTGCCCTGCAACTTATTATCTTCTATTATATATATATATATATATATATATATATATATATATATATATATATATATATATATATATATATATATATATATATATATATATATATATATATATATATATATATATATACACATACATACAGGCAGACAGACAGACAGAGAGAGAGACATAACTTTTACTTCCCATAAACATTTTATAATGTCTATTATCTTAAAGTATTTTACGAGAGAAAAAATATATTTTGAAGAAGAAAGCAAATAAAAATCTCCCAAGAAGAAATCTTCAAACTCGTCAGAGAAGATCGTCTTCGTATGTAATCATCAACATTCCACCAGATTCTCTTCACAAAAGAGGTTTTAATATTATATTATTAGAAAAAGAAATGAGATCAAGAAAAGCTGAAATTTTGAAGCAATCTTTTAAATGAAGGTATTATAATTTCGTTCATGCTTCTGTATAGAGGTAAAGAGCCATGAAATTCCTTTATTAGTGAAATTTAAGTAGGTCTTACGTGCTTTTTTTTTGAGATTTCAACCTTCTTGATCCGATGTTATCTATTTAGACTATTATTTGCCTTTATTGGAATAATAGTTTTATATTTGAAATTTTCGTTTCATCTTTTTGATTGAAGGGATTAGATATTTTTGAATTCCTTCCAATATATATATATATATATATATATATATATATATATATATATATATATATATAATATATATATATATATATATATATATATATATATATATATATATATATATATATATATATATATGATGTTTATCGCTATTCATAAATAAATGTCAGGTAGTGAGAGAGAGAGAGAGAGAGAGAGAGAGAGAGAGAGAGAGAGAGAGAATTTTACTTTGTGAACTGCAAATAGCAATTTATAACTGGAAAAGGGATTTAGAGAAAGCAGTCACTCATCTGTCATTTTTTGGAATTTTTAAGAGATGCTTCATATATATATATATATATATATATATATATATATATATATATATATATATATATATATATATATATATATATATATATATATATATATATATAGTGTTCCAAAATTAGTGGCATAAAATTTAACGGTGAGTAAGGAACGGTAAAATAGTTAATTTTATATTGTGCCCAAATGTTTAGTTTTTTAGATAGTGTGCAAAAGGGTTAAGAATAGATATTTAATGGAAAAGCAAACACTTGTAGGAAAACCTGTAGGTTTACAACATTTATTTTTTGCAACCATTGTAAATCTACAGTCTACCGTGGCTCAAACGGTAGAGTGACTGACTCACGTGCTTGAGGGCGGAGGTTCCATACCACTTGGGGATCCTAGGTATATACTACCTAGAAAAGTACTTCTCCTAGAATAGGGCAATGCCCGTGAGATGGTGAACTTTTTATAAAAAAAAAAAGAATAAAAAAATTATTTACAATAAATGTTCAAAGTGTTTACGCCAACATCAATGCACATGCAATAGCTACGTCGTAGTGACTATCGTGTCTTTTCGAAGAGGCCCGACACCTCTGCAATATCTGCAGAAGTCACTGCAATTCTTGTGATACGAGATCCTCTTCTGACTCAACAGGGGTTTCATAAATGAAGCTCCTCAGGTACCCCTAATAACAAAATTTGCAGTAATATTTTTTTCTTCATTATGACTTTATTATTCTCTTATGTACTTTTTTGTTTAATTTCATTATTTTGGCTAATTAATGTAAAATATAAATAATTTCAAACCTTTCATTTTCGATATGGACAAACTTGCATGCTTATTTTGATTACAAGATATGTTAATGTCTTTTAATTTTAATTAAACAAAGAAGTAATTGCTTTAATATTTTTTCGTTGTCACTCTCATTTTTTTTATAAAACTTTATTTGTAAGACACACATACATGTATCCACACACACACACACACACACACACACACATATATATATATATATATATATATATATATATATATATATATATATATATATATATATATATATATATATATATATATATATATATATATATATATATATATATATATATATATATATATATATATATATATATATATATATATATATATATATATATATATATATATATATATTTATACATTGAGTTTTACCTGAAATTAGTCGTAAAATTAATTATCATCATCATAGTTAATTCATATAAGTAATTTTTAAAGCAAATATAAAGCTCGATGAATATTTAAATAATAACTAAATTATATTACATTTCATCCCTCTCCCTCCAACTTGATCAAACTTAATATTGCTTTTTTTACTGGGAAATATGTTTAAATTATGAGTTGCTGCTGGTATCTTAAACTTGCAGAGCCAAAGAAAGAAAGAAAAAGAAAGAAAGTAAAAGAAAGAAAGAAAGAAAAAGAAAGAAAGAAAGAAGAAAGAAAAAGAAAAAGAAAGAAAGAAGAAAGAAAGAAAAAAGAAAGTAAAAAAGAAAAAGAAAAAGAAAAAGTAAAAGAAAGAAATAAAGAAAGAAAGTAAAAGAAAGAAAGAAAGAAATAAGTTCTAACTTTGGCTCTTCAAAGGATTTTCTTTCTATACTATTCAATAGAATTATAATAATTGTAACATTAATATTATCCTGCAGGAATTCCATCCTATATTAATCAATAGAATTATAATAATTGTAATACTGATGTTATCCTGCAGTACTGTCAATTCATAGCGATGAACCAATTATATAAATAAATTAATCCATTTAAATATTTAATTCACTCAAATTTTAATATCAAACGGATATGCAAAATGTAAAGATATTAAAATATTAATTAACATTATCTAAATGAAAGTTATTGAAAATTTTATTATTGAAAAAAATAAATACAGAAATAAAATGATTATTATTGAAAGGAATCTAAATAATAAAATGATTTAATATTGCCTCGAACTTCAACTTCCAATGCTGATTATTATTATTATTATTATTATTATTATTATTATTATTATTATTATTATTATTATTATTATTATTATTATTATTATTATTATTATTATCTTTGCTGGATTGATAAACAATTTTGGTTGAATGATTCTTGCTTAGATAACCAATGATGATTAATATGTACTAGCAAATATTTGACATCTGCCTATTATATATATATATATATATATATATATATATATATATATATATATATATATATATATATATATATATATATATATATATATATATATATATATATATATATATATATATATATATATATATATATATATATATATATATATATAAATATATATATATATATATAAATATATATATATATATATATATATATATATATATATATATATATATATATATATATATATATATATATATATATATATATATATATATATATATATATATATATATATATATATATATATATATATAATAGGGAATACATCCGAAAGAGGATTTCTCAGTACGAATTTCAACAGGAGATTGAATTGAAGTCACTTCCGAGAACAACATTAAAGGAAAAAACTATATTTATTCTATTTCTTTTTAAAATGGGATGTAATAACGGCGTAAAAGTAGATTAAAATCATTTTTCCCATTAAATTTTTTTTTCCTTTTTTTTTTTTACAGATATATATATATATATATATATATATATATATATATATATATATATATATATATATATATATATATATATATATATATATATATATATATATATATATATATATATATATAATAATATTTATAAATTTATTTTTTTTGTTTTTAAAATTTTTTTTTTTTGAAGCAGAATATTTTTAAATTCTTAGTTAATTCATTTGAAAAGTCAAGTTTATATAAAATTTATGTTAGTAATCTATCTATATTAGCATTATTCTTTATATATTTTTAATAACTTATAACTAAAAGTTATAAATATATGCAAATAAAATCGTCAATAAAATTTGGTACCCTTTAGACGTTCTATTTAGTAGCAAAAATTCTCAATTTAAACTCTATCTATTTTGCCAGTAACACAAAGAGATTCGAACATCGGTTTCCTGGGTTAAAGTTTAATCACTGATGGTACATAATCAAACTAAGTGTCCAAATATGGTTAGGTTAGGATATTTGGTTATTAAATAATATAATTCTCATTTTCACAATCTTTAAAATTTCTGTAGAATTAATGGTGTCGGAGGTATGAACACCTCCTCCAATTTTTATTCAACTAACAGATCCTTGTCCACTTTTTTGATATTTTTCCCTAAAATAACGTTAAGGTCAAATATTCGGGGAAAAAATTTTCTTATTTAACAAAAATATTTTAAACCATCTGTTTGGAAGATTCGAAATCTTTTTCATATTTCTTTCATACAAAATTAAAGTTTTATTATCATTTCAAGACAATTAAAAGAATTTATATCATGAGACGATTTCAATTTCAGTCTTCTCTTCGAATTAGACTTTTATTCCTGTCACTCTTCCTCGTTCTTTAATTTTATGACTCATTTCCATACTCTAAATGACAGCATTATGTAGACATCCCCAATTCCAGTCACAATTTTATCATTACATCAAAACGTCTTCCTTTCTTCGCCACCCTCAGACAATTACGCTTAACAAATTATTTAGTAATATCTATACTCGATATTCTTAGGCTTTACTCAGTTTCCTTTTACACACCTTATTCTAAACTCTTTCTGATTTGATGATGTACTTACATTAACGTATCCATTTCATGTCCATATTACTCTCTGCAAAGTATTTCTTAAAGGAAATGTCTATGGCACCTCAACCATCCATAAAATCATTAATTTCTTTCATGTGCTCTTCATAAAATTTTTTACTCCTCATGTCACTACTATTCCTTACAACTTTATAGCCACCCTCGAAAGATATATATATATATATATATATATATATATATATATATATATATATATATATATATATATATATATATATATATATATATATATATATATATATATATATATATATATATATATATATATATATATATATATATATATATATATATAAGCTGGGTTGAATTTTTGTGGGATAACCAAACATGGTCAAATTGGTGCTCCTTGGCTTCCCTGTAGTGGGACAAAAAATCATTTTGCATTTACTCAATGTTTAGGGGGCCCAACTTTAATTTTTTTAAGGGCCGGCACCAATTTTTGGGTATTTCGGCTATTTTTGCTTGGGGCTGATATATTTTGATATATTTTTTTTTCTACTCATCTTATCAACATCAAATTTTCAAGGCTTATATAGTTTGGCAAGATGCATCTTTTTTACTTAGATAATTTTTTTGTATACTCTAAAGAAAATTTTTAAAAAATTTCCCAAAATTTTTTTGTTTTTAAATTTGGTTCAAGAAAAAATCCAAAACTAATAAAAAATACAAAGAAGTTATCTAAGTAAGAAATATGCATCTCCCCCGACTACATAAGCTCTGAAAATTTCACTCACTTCGCTTGAATAGAAAAAAAATTACCGCAATTTTTCATTTTAAAATTAAAAAAAAATGGGTTTGGAAATTTGACAACGCTGAGCACAAAACTTAAAATATCAAAATTCCGTGTCTAAAACTTTTAGATAATAGTCCAATCTTTGTATATTTCAAGTTCTTAAGTTATGAATTTTATATGCTTTGTTCTTCAAAATTTGGTTTTAATACTAATTGAGAGCTATTTTTGTCTCATTTCAGATCCAGACTATTCGACGTTTGAGATAAGTCCTGTGGGTGCAGTGTTTATTACTATTATTGCAAGACGTATCATGGCATGTGCAACAAGGCATAAAGACAGGCATGCAATATTCGGTTATCCACAACCACTTGTCGAAAATCAGCTACCACTGGCTGAGGATGTTTTTAGAGCCTACAAGTTCCATCAAGTAGTCAACAAAGATGCCAGTGTTACTCATCTAGCAAAGTTAGTGGCAACAGAAGTTAAAGGCATATACAATAAAGCAGGCATTCCAACAATAGAATTTGAAAGTGTTATAGTGAAAGTGAAGAGACTAATAGTGAATGTCAATGATTTGATGAAATATTCAAGAAATAAACAATCTTCTCAAAAATATCAAGATAAAATAAAATCATTTTCTTGTCTCTTCGACATTAGCGCGTGCAAGTGTGTTCATAATGGTATAGTTGAACGTAATCAATGTCAATGTCCCAATGAAAAGAAAATCCCTGTATTGGAATGGCAATTTTGGCTTGATCAAAACACTTCAAGACGCATGATAATAGGAAATGTGGACAAGGAAAGAACAGAGAAAAACATGAAACTTCAGGAAAGGAAAAGGAAACGGTTGACATTTGAAAGTAAGATGAGACACAAAGATACGCAAAAATGTGTAAGTTCAGTTGAATTATCAGGCAGTGAGAGTGATGTGCTAGAAGAATCATTTTCCTTAGAATCAGAAGAAATGGAAGAATGTCACCCTCAAAATAGAAACCAGTATCCTGAGTTGTGTAAAGCATTAGAGAGGACAAATGTGAGCAATAGAGATGCATGTCTCATAGTTAATGCTGCCCTCAAGGACCTCGGACTTGTGTCACCAAAAAACGTTGTTGATCCAAGTAAGTTACAACGCCAAAGAAAATACTGGAGAGACAAACAGTCAGAGAAGCATTTGCTGCAACACAGAGGTATGGTCTGCATTGGTTTCGATGGAAAAATAGATGAAACACTTGTCGATACTGGAGGTGTGCGTAGAAAAGTTAGAGAAGAACATTACGTGCTAGTGTCATTTCCAGATGCATGTTACATCGATCACGTTAGTCCTAACTCAGGAAGATCTCCAGATGTATTTAATGAAATTCTGGGTATTATTGAACGAACAAGATCTACAGAGACTTTAAGAGCAGTGATTTGCGATGGAACTCCTGTGAATACGGGTAACAAGAATGGAATAATCACACTGTTGGAGTTACATCTTAAAAGACCACTTCAATGGCTCATATGCATGTTGCATTTTAATGAACTGCCACTCAGGAAGTTATTTAGTGTTGTTGATGGGAAGACAACTGGCCCATCATCACATGAAGGACCTATAACCAAACTGCTCTCATTTGATCCTCAGACCAAACCCATCATTAATTTTCAACCAATTCCAGGCTCTGTAGTTGATGTTCCTGAAACAGTTACGAAAGATCTAAGTTCTGACCAGCTGTATTTACTAAAAATCTGTTTATTAATTCAGCAAGGGGTACAAAATGCAGATCATAATAATATGCGGTATTTGAAAACTGCACAGCCGGGTGCCTTAAGCCATGCAAGGTGGCTAACTAAAGCTAACAGACTGCTTCGATTGTACGTTTCAACAGAATCCGCATCTGATGATCTGAGGCGTTTGGTACGATTCGTACTGAACTTCTATGCCCCCATATGGTTCTATATCCGCTCCCATCCCTTCTGTCAAGATGGTGCAAAGAATTTTCACTTTATGGTATCACAATATCAAAAACTTTCTCCTGAGGATCAGAACATCATTTCTCCAGTGCTCCTAAACAACTCCTATTTTTGTCATCCAGAAAACTTGTTGCTAGCTGGTGTTGCAGATGAACGGGAAACAATAAGAAGATTTTCATGTCAACAAATTCTTCAAGCAAGAAAGAAAATATCCTCCACCAATGTGCAAGTTCGCTGCTTTGATAAAAGGCAGCTAAACGTCAATCTCAACGCCACTTCCTACATGGAAATGATAGACTGGGGGAGTACTCCTATCACCCCCCCACCTCTTCTTGATGATATTAGTGATGATATTTTGGTTAGTAATCAACAAATTCTCCTACCAAAGTATCCGTGTCATTCGGTCGATGTTGAAAGAAATGTCAAAGATGTTTCCGCTGTTTCTAGTAGGGTCATTGGTCATACTTCTCGACATGGTGCAATACTACAAACCAAACATTCTCGAATCGAAATACCTTCAGTACAGACAAAATCTGATTTTCTATGAGATTTTGTACTATGCAGGTTGTTTAGCATGTAAGAATGTAAGGATATTTAAGCTATACTGTATATCTGGCTATATATATATTTTTGTTTTTAAATAAGAAGATTCAAGGTAAAGTTGGGGTATGAAAACAAATCTTGAAGAACTTACTTTTAACACATTTCAGTTTGTATCTGAAGTGAGCACCAAAATAAAGTTGTTTCAAATCTGCACTACAACTTTTGTATCTTTTCAACCCAGCTTAATATATATATATATATATATATATATATATATATATATATATATATATATATATATATATATATATATATATATATATATATATATATATATAGTTTATTGACTATAAAGGGTATTATGAAAATAAATACTCGTAAATGTTCCTTACTATCACGAATATAACGGTATGTCCATTAAAAAAAAGTTCTATTTGTGTATTCTTGAAATTTCTCAACTTCTGAAATTCAATTCTTACTTTTCGATAATTTATGACAAAAATCCCAAATTCTATTTCAGTAATTTAGTATAAAAAATCTTTCAGGCTTTTGTATTTTCATATTTTTCCCTCTTCCACCTCAGGCTTTAACAACCCAACAGATGCGTTACTTAAATATAGAGTTAAACAGATTACAGAACTTTAGTCAACGCTAGAATACGATTAGAAATATCACCGAAATATTATTGTTAAACAGATCAATAAAGAAAGAGTGGAAAATATTTAATTTTAAATAAACTTGAAGATTGTTTTGTTGTAGTAGGTCAACGTCGCCCATATGGATCAATTTAATGGTTCTGGCACGACTCTCAAACCACATTCATTATATATATATATATATATATATATATATATATATATATATATATATATATATATATATATATATATATATATATATATATATATATATATATATATATATATATATATATATATATATATATATATATACTTTTTTTAAAAACACTATAAAATAAAAATTAAAAGATTAAAAAAGAAGAAAATTAAAAAAGAAATAAGGTGAAGAATAAAAACACGCGTAAACGTTTCAGAGCTTAACTTCGCTCCCTGGTCACTGATCGATAGTAAAAAGGAAAATGTTAACTATCGTAGTGATCCAGGGAGCGAAGTTAAGCTCTGAAACGTTTACGCGAGTTTTTATTCTTCACCTTGTTATTTCTTTTTAATTTCTTGTTCTCTTTTAATTTTGTTTTAATTATAAAGTGGTTTTTAAAAAATTAATTAGTACATTACGGAAATCGATTAAGTGTTAGTTTTCCTTAAAAAGTTTATATATATATATATATATATATATATATATATATATATATATATATATATATATATATTATATATATATATATATATATATATATATATATATATATATATATATATACGAATGTAGCTAGATCGATTTTGCCATAGGAACAAATTATAATTATTAGGCGTTGTCTAGCATTCGGCAATTTTATAATAGTAAAAAAAAAAAAAGTTTTTGTTTTTCTTATAATATCCTGTATTCTCTTTCGGTTGAGAAAAATTCTAATTATACATTAATAGTAAAGGTAATGTTTTTCCACGGTTCTGAGTATACGGACTAATATTTTCTGAAAATAGGAAATCTAATTAATGCTTCTTTCAAATTATCATGAAAAGGTTGTGAAAAGCTTATGTTTATGCAAAAAAAATGATAAATCTTGGTAAAAGTAAAGAGAATTTATGTTCAGGTCTGCGTATATAATAAAAGGTTTCAAATAAATTCAATGAAGCAGCCAAAGTGTTAAACGTACAAAATGAAACCTTAAAATTGGATCGGTAAATAAGACAAAAGTGCATGTAACAAGGTACACTACAAAAAGGTACGCAAATCTTTAAAAAGTGTACAAATAACAACGTAAAGGACCTCGTGAAAATAATATAAACACTATAACTAATAAAATTAACAAGTATTAAATATAAAAAATGTTTACATTATTTTAAATAATCATTAATATATTTCCACTATCAGTAAAATATTTACGTCAAAATATTACACCAATATTAATAAGAAATCTACGTAAAAATTGTTTATTCGGTTTAAGATCAGAAATATAAACATTAAAAATTCATATTTATTAAAGAGAAAGCCTTTTACGAAATAAAATAATGAAAATTCGAAATCAAAATGAATCGTTTACCCACACACACGCCTACCTCGTAAAAGCAATCAAACTCGAAATGAGTTTGTTGGAAAGATGCCGTTAAAGATTAAAGATGGCCTTAATCATTGTAGAAATTTAGTGTGTGTACTAAATAAATTACTATTTATATATTAATATATGGTTTATTATTAAATAAAAATCCAAATAAGCATGGATACACGGTAAATTTCTGACCGAATTTAACGAAGTTTTTGCGAAAAAAAGTTGCCTTTAATTCATATTTTATAAATATTAATTCTTAATATTTATATTATCTATTTTTTTAGAATACAGACCGAAACAAAATATATAAATACAGATGGTATTAACAGTTTTTCTAAAGAAACAAATCACGAAATCCGGATATATTGGACAAGTAGCTTGTTGAAAACCGGTTTGAGAAACCGATTAAAGATGTCTACAGAGAAAATAAATTTATTCAGGATCTCTATATTAGATTTTAATGATAAAATCAAAGGTATTCCTTAAATATCGTGAAGAAAAATTAAGTACTGTAATGAATAAACTATAAACTCGGATATTTAAAAACAATATTTTTAAGTATTTTTCGTCGATAACGTATTAAAAAAGTTAAGAGTAATAAAACTATGTCGATGAGGACCTTATTTGGAATTTATCAAATTCCTAAAATTATTTTGTGTTAGCACAAATTAAACCCCAAAGGTGATATTTAGCAGGAATTTAAATTTATTGCTATGTCAGAATCAAGAGAGAATATTTTAGATGCAATTGAAGGAAATGTAGGGAATGAAGTATCTGTCACAACTATGGAACAGGTTTTTAATTTCTTTTAAAATTGCCGTCACCACGTAAACGAATAGGTATTCTAATCTAGTTTTCTCATTTCAACCCTCTTTTACGATGCAGTTGGTTAATAATCTTTTAGAGATTAGAGTGAAGTTCACTATGCCTTTAAAAGTACTAAATGCAGGCGGAGGCTTTGCTGCTAATATGCAGCGTACTGTCCCCGACCCAATAGCTACTAAATATGCTACAAAATGGTTCGGATCTGGACCCGTAGGTCAAGTGCTTTCAAAATACCATCGAGCTGAAGTAACACTTGATAGGTTAAGAGACGATATCATGGGATTTTCAAGAATATACGCTCCGACACCGAATGATAAGGTTTATGTGGCTATATTACAAGGAGTCAAGAAGACTCTTCAACCAGATGAGCCCCTTATTCCATTAACAACTGGAGCTGCAGCTAAACATCCCGGAGCTCCGAGATCCGGCTCTGCTGGATTTCCATATATAGGAATGAAGAAGGGAGACGTTTTTGATGATCCTCAGATCATTAAAGAGATAATAGCAGATTGGAGAGCGGTCGGCGCTGGTTATCCGAAGAAGTTTCCCGATTCGCAAGTTTTCTTTAGGGCACAAATATGTGATCCTGCTGAGAAGCATAAGATTCGTGGAACCTGGGGTTATCCAGTTTCAATCTTTTTAGAAGAAGCTAGATACGTTTATCCACTGCTCGAATATCTTAAAGAACGTAAAGAGGATTATCCCATAGCATATGGCTTAGAAATGATGAAGGGAGATATGAAATATATTGACACAATGTGTAGAAAACAAGGCGTTTCAACAATAGTTATGAGTGATTGGAGCCTATTTGACAAAACGGTTCCTGCTTGGCTAATAAGAGACGCTTTTTCTATTATCTTCTCAATGTTCGACTTTAAAACACTTAAGGATTCTGAAGGCCTATATTGGCCAGTAGATGAAGAATCGACTACAAAGCGAATGAGACATATCAAATATTTCATTAACACACCGTTCCAGTTATCAAATGGTGAAAGATATATGAAAGATGGAGGAGTACCATCTGGATCAGCTTTCACAAAACTTGATTGACACCATTGTAAATACAATAGTCACTAGATAACTGTATTTATCATACAACTGAAAGTCTACCTTTGTACGATATGTACTTGGGTGACGATGGAATTGCGGCTTTGAGCACACCTTGTTATCTTGAGGAAATGAGAGATCTACCTCATAGCGTATTCGGAATGGAGCTTAATATAGAAAAATCATATTGCACTCAGAATCTTGAGAATGTTAAGTTTTTAGGATTTTATAATGCACATGGCTTACCAGTTAGAAGTCATGATTTTATGATTGCTTCATTTATATTACCAGAAAGATTCTATGGAATCCCTGATCCAGAATTTACATTCATAAGAGGATTAGGACAATTATGGTCAACATTAAATCCATCGATGGCCTTTCAGTGGTATAACTTGTTGGAAGATCTGAGAGCAGGTTATAACATAGAAATTAATTTTGATGACTTAGATCGTCGAAAATTCTTTAAGTTTTTAACATTAGGTTTCAAACTTGAAGATATTACAGTACCTAAGCCAATTTGTCGGTTGCTTTATTATTGAAGTACAACTACCTCTACTATCAATAGACATCAAGTAGACAACCTAAAGAACTAAATTGGAATTTGAAATCATTATACGATGATTTTAAAAATTCTAATTGGCATAGTGTTTTATAACAGCAGCTAAATGGTGTGAAAGCCTAACTTAAACGGAAAATCATACATATAACCTTAAATCCAAAATATCAGTCTTCCACATTTCAAACGAAGGTCCTATTTATATACGATTACAGATGCAAATTTAAGTCATACATACAATTGTAGGCATTTAGTTTTGGATTAAAAGAAATTCAAACCATAATTAATATTTTATAAACGTTAAATCGGAACACTTGAACTTTTAAATCTTGGGAAATTTACAAATTCAGTTATTGAAAGATATACCAACTTTAAATTGGAAAACATAATACTCAAAGTTTTCATGTGAAGATGAGACCATTTTCAATTAATATTAGAAAGCGTAACGTTGGAAAAAGAAAATATTCTGAATGCATAAGAATGTTTCAGAACTTCTTAAAAATAAATTCAAATTAACCAACATGTATCTAAAAATCTTAGTATAAATGATAATGCTCAAATAAGAGTTCAAATAAATTTTAGCTTTTGTTTTTCACCGTTGTGATAAAAAGTTATTGTTTAGCTTAGGCAGATAAGTTTGCAAATTAGGTAGTTAGTCTTAAGGTTAGTTATTTAAAAAAAAAAAAAATTTAACCCTTATATATTCTCTTCAAAAAAATTGTCAGTAATAAGCAACTAATAAAAAATTAGAAAATCGGTATTTAGGTTATCGTATATTTACTTCAGCACAAGAAAAATATTGGTTCGTTCAATTTTTTCGCACATTCGATAATTCCTTGTAGAATCAGCACGACGAAATGTGATTAAGTATATATATATATATATATATATATATATATATATATATATATATATATATATATATATATATATATATATATATATATATATATATATATATATATATATATGGGAAACGTTGCAACTATCAGAATAAATAAAAAGTACATTTATTATATGACCTAGTTAACAATATTACACTTTAAAAAAAACTTAAATTGGAGCAAGCATTCGCTTGGTTTATGATAAAGATCTTCTTTGATCTATAAAAAAATATTAGGTTAGGTTAGGTAAGTTAGGTTACATTTAGTTAGGTTAGTAGTAAAAGTGTACATGTTGTACTTGAATAATAATTTCATATTACAGGTTTGAGCTGATTCATTACTTAAAAATTCCATCTCAATTGGAGGACCGAATATGACGGTGGAGATTGATGAGACCTATTTGTCAAAACGAAAATATAATAAAGGAAGATTATTCAACGAACTGTGGATATTTGAAGGAATTTGTAGAGAGACCAAAGAAGTATTTCTATGTGCAGTATCAAATAGAAGTGAAGAAATTTTATTGCCTTGCATAAAAAAAAAAAAACAATGGATCAATTGTTATTAGCGATTGCTGGCTTTCCTACAAAAATATTGAAAACCTACCAGGTTATAATTTTAAGTATTTAACTGTGAACCACAGCAAAAACTTTGTGGACCCTCAAAGTGGGGCTTACACTCAAAATATAGAAGCTACTTGGAGCGTTCTTAAATATAAAAAATAAACAACGCAAAGGTACCGTAAGGAAATTAGTGGATTCGTATCTTTGTGAGTTTTTGTGGCGCAAAAAAAAAAAAAAAAAAAAAAAAAAAAAAAAAAAAAAAAAAAAAAAAAACCGGAAAAAATCTAATTCATCACGATATTAAAGGATATCGCTAATTTTTAATTTACTTTATCTTTTATGATTTTATATATATATATATATATATATATATATATATATATATATATATATATATATATATATATATATATATATATATATATATATATATATATATATATATATACTTAAAAAAAAAAAAAACAAATTGTTTTTAAGCTTCAATAATATTGGATTTATTAATAAGTTTTCCCCAATAGGATTTTTATTTTACCCTCAATTTACTACATTTTTATTTTCACGCAGAAATGCGCCACATAAAGTACACTTGAATATATATATATATATATATATATATATATATATATATATATATATATATATATATATATATATATATATATATATATATATATATATATATATATATATATATATAAAGTTTAATTTTTATATAAAATTATACTTTTCTTTATTTCTTTTAAAATGTATCATGTGACTCCTCACTTTCTGAAATAAATATGTTTATTAATATTTTTTGTATGTTAAAATTTTATATTTTTTATATTTTTTATATTATTGTAAAGAAATTATTTTTTATATTGGATGATAAGTTAAGCTTGAAACATATAAAAGGAGAAATAAAATCTACGAAGAATCAGTTGAATTTTGGATTGGATTTGAATTAGAATGGAGATTGGAAAATGGTCAATTCAAGATAATGAGGATTCAAGATAGCAACATACAAGAATAGAAGAATTAAGAAAAGTAACTCCAATCAGAAGAATTTACATGGAACTCTTGGCCGTTAGGTGAGAGACAATCCTTTGGCCGTTAGTTGAAGGATAATCCATCTTAAGGAATATTAGGAGAGATTTAGATTATTAGGAACTCTTGGCCGTTAGGCGAGAGACATTAGGTGAAAGATATTCCTCTCTAATTATTTAGAGATTGATCTATAGTTTGAGAACCTTTCAGAAGACAGCTCCTTTCTTAATTCTAGATGATAAAACTACTATCGAGTTGCTGAATCCACGAAATTCCTCTAAGAGACTAATCATCCAGTATCGGCCTAGTTTATTATAACGCTTCCAGGATAAGTTTATGTTATGTTATTTTATAGTTTATTCTATTATATCATTTATCTAACAATTCATCTTTATTTTCTCCCTTTGTCATTGTTCGAGAGTTAGAACCATTTAAATGTGATGATGTACTTGTCACTAGAGACTACAACTACTTTCCTTTTACAATTGGTGGCAGCGGTGGGACTTGAAAACTCCGTTGTGATGTGAAAATATGATCTGTTTGTTAAAGTAACATTCCGTTACAAGTATTATTTTTTTTTTTTTGGTTCAGATTTTCTCACTTATAATGACAAAGGTTTTAGAAAATTCGATAGTTATTGAACTATTTGCGAAGTTTTAAAGTTAGATTAATATGATCTTTTTAGTTTTTTTTAATATCTAACGAAAGTCTTATTTAACGATTTATCCATGAAGATTTTAACTCATTTAACTTTAGTAGATTTTTTTTAATTAATAAATTTTTAACATCTTTTAAAGAATTTATTTTAAGATTATGGAAATCTAGAGAATTGAGAAGAGAACTTATTCGGACATTTTGTTAATTATTTTTTATACCAGGGTAAAGAGAGAGAATGATTTTAGAAAAGCGTCATGACGTGAGGATCCTATATTTAATAAGGTAGCTTAAACCGTTACTTTATGGTTGATTGACCTTACAGAAAAATTTTCGCAGGAACTTCGGTTCGATGATTATACCACCTTCGGGGGTACACCATGCGAAACTGTCTTCAGTATTCGTACTGAAGTGACTACAGGAATGAAGGTCTGTCATTCCGTACTCAGAGGTCGGGATAGTTCTTGTAGTAACTATCATTGTTTTTATAGTGTTCCTTTTCTCTGATTGGTTTAATGTCCTTAACAAACACTAAACAGGAATAGAATAATAGATGTCATTATAATCTGATCATCTGATATTATGTTACTGATTATTTTTTCTCTCTTTTCCTCTTAGGTTAATATATATATATATATATATATATATATATATATATATATATATATATATATATATATATATATATATATATATATATATATATATATAATTTTTTTATATATATATATAATAATGAGCTCAGATGGATTTATAAAACCTGAGGTGTTTTTCCGGAAATTAGTTAAAACGTTTGAAAGAGAAGCTATTTCATGGCTCGTTAATCTAGAAGCAGTAATTGCAGGAGAAAATATCTCCATTAAAAATGGAAGATTGAACTCTTTGAATTCTTTGATTGTTAAGGAAGAATCTCATTTATTCTTGATCAACTTATATTCAAGTAATAGATCCAGTATCCAGATAGAAGAGGTCACATACTTTCTTTTGAAGATATTCAAAAAATCTGTATACAAATTTAAAATCATCTTAGAGAATAGTAAACATGTAAGGTTATGTTTTGAGAGAAAACTTCCATATAATTAAATTAGAATCTAATGTCAGACATTTCAGATGGTGGAAATTTTCATTTTGTAATATAGGATTTAAAGATAAATATTTATATAATTTGAACGAAGACCTTAGATCCTGAGGATTTTTCCTTTAACGGAAGTTAAGAGGAATAGAAGGAAACGAATCTTTGAGGATTTGTAAATTGGCCAGAGCCAAAAACTAAGTGATGTTACATGAGTTTCATCAAAAGAGGAAGTAACCTCTTTTGCTTAGTTGCACAAACTGTTGAGTTTGGTGTAGTTAAAAGGAGTCTAGTGAAAGACGGAATTCTTTATATTGAAACGTATTTCAATTAGATGTCCTTAGAACTTTTCCTTCGTCTTAATAGACTTTTACATTAACTATTTATTCTATGTAAATTTATTAAAAGCTTAAGATCATTGTATATTAAACTCAACGGCTTCCCAGGCTGCTCGTTTATTAACTTCGCTACCGAAATTACACATTTTCTATGCTACTCTAAATAAAATATTATTAAGTAGATTTGTTTGTTTTGCTTTGTCCCTTGAAATTTCAGTCAACATCTTACTTTTATTTTTGAAAACGGTTTTCTTTGTGATTCGACTATCTCATCACTTACTATCTTATTTATTAATACATCACAGAGATTACAGTTTATAATATATATAATGGGAAACGTTGTAACTATCAGAATAAATAAAAAGTACATTTATTATGGACCTAGTTACCAATATTACACTTTAAAAAACAACTTTAATTGGAGCAGCATTCGCTTGGTTTATGATAAAGATCTTCTTTGATCTATAAAAATATATGATTATCAAAGTTGGATTATTGACATTTGTTGCGATTGGAATGGAATGCTTGTGTATATTTGGCATATCGAAACTGAACTTAAAACGAAAATTTAAATTTTAAGTTTTTTAATATTGGAGTGAAAGTTTGCTAATATTGCGAACTCTTTTCCAAATTTAATAGTTTATTCATTTAATTATGTATATACTTATAGCTATTTCTAGCAGCTTCATATGATTTTATATATATATATTATATATATATATATATATATATATATATATATATATATATATATATATATATATATATATATATATATATATATATATATATATATATATATATATATATATATATATATATATATATATATATATATATATATATATATATATATATATATATATATATATATATATATATATATATATATATATATATATATATATATATATATATATATATATATATATATATATATATATATATATATATATATATATATATATATATATATATATATATATATATATATATATATATATATATATATATATATATATATATATATATATATATATATATATATATATATATATATATATATATATAGAATGCAAGACAAGTTCTAGGATAGGAAAGATAGTAAGTAGTTCAACTTACCTTTGATCATACCAGATTTGGGTGAACTGAATCTAGTGTATTCACGTCTTTGAATCTTAAGAAAAGAGTAAATGATATAATAGCAAGTAAAAATCTTCAGAAGAATTTAGACCCTGAGACCTTGTTCAATTTAGCATTGGAGAATAAGAGTCAAAGACTTTGATAAGGTGAATAGGAGGATTGAGAACAACCAATCTTGAGAGAGAGAGAGAGAGAGAGAGAGAGAGAGAGAGAGAGAGAGAGAGAGAGAGAGAGAGAGAGAGAGAGAGAGATTCCATGCGTGTTACGGAATTCATGGAAATAATGAGACTACAAAAGATACAAGATAAAAGGAGGCCAAAACAACTGCCTGTTTGCAGATGATCCAGAACTCAATCGGTTTTTCTTAGATAAGATGGACTGGTTTTCTAGAGGAATGTGAAAATATAGTCTTTCCTGAGGCTTTAATGGATATTGATAATCACAATATGTAGAGACAGCATTTGATAAAGTCAAACATGTTTATAAACAGTTTTGGGATATGAGATTGGTAAACTGTCTGAGCTTCTTCAACATAGTAGGACAAAGAGTTGGCAGTATCTATTAAACAGAATTCTTGTAAGAATCAGTTTATACTCAAACAGGTACCTGGTTTCAAGTGTTTTGTTAGTTAATACTATTAATAACAGGTCACATGTGTTTTACACTTTACTTTTTGACTGATTCTTTGACAACTATAGATAATATTATCTAAAGAAAGATTGTTACAGGACTAGGCTTCTTATTTTCTCGTTCGCACTCAATCCAAAGTGATAAGTAACAAAATCTAATTACTTTACCATTAATTTTCATAAATTCATTTTTCTTGTTTTCGCAACACTGTATTGGACAATCAACAACCAAGCATTGTTTGTATTTGTCATAGAAGACAAGGCTAAGACAGAGGAGGCTGTCACCTTAGCAGGATATGCATACATGGAACAGTTTGTTGCTGCACCCAATTTCAGATGGCAGGGAAAATTACATAGGATAGGGAATGGGGTGAGAGTGAGGAAACATGATGGTATGTGGGATGCAAATGTGATGTATGCGGATGATGGGTACTTTTGGCTGACAGGAAAATTTAAAAGTATTGAAAGGAAACCTTGATTATTTCCAAACTAAATTTGCTCCCTTGTAATCATTAAATTTATTTATGTTGATGTTGGCATTCTTTCAATGAGCAGGTGGACCATCAGACGTAGCAGTTTAATATATCGAGAGGAAAAAGCAAAATAACTGATAACTAGTTTCTCTTCCATGATCCCATTAAAAGTACATTAGGATGGTTAACTTTTTCCAGATCTTACTGGCAGGCATAAGGTAGATCACTTGCCTATAGTAGTATCAGGAAAAGGCATTACAAAACTTCTTGGTGTCCCAAATTTAAATAAATAATATATATATATATATATATATATATATATATATATATATATAATATATATATATATATATATATATATATATATATATATATATATATATATATATATATATATATATAAAGGGTGGTTAAATTGTATGGGCCGATGTTGAATGTGAACCACACCTAAACGTCAAGTTTTTTACTGCATTTCATTTGACTTTTTTCAATTTCAGACTTACTCAATTTGAACCATGGAAAGATACACAATGGAGCAACGTGTTAAAGTTATTCAGGCTTATTATGAAAATGGGCGTTCAAATCAAAATGCATATCGTGCACTTCGTGATTTTTTTGGTCAATTTAATCGTCCAAATGTGCGTACAATCGGAAAAATCGTGAAAAAATTTGAGCAAACCGGGTCTGTAGGAGATTTGAAAAGACCAGTGCATGCTCGTACAGCTCGTACAGCAGAAAATATTGCTGCTGTTCGCGATAGTGTGGCTGAGGAGCCATCCACTTCAACTCGTCGTCGTGCCCAACAATTGCACCTCTCACGCTCGTCGTTGATGAACATTATGCATAAAGACTTGCATTTAAACGCTTACAAGGTGCAATTGACTCAAGAACTAAAGCCTCTTGACCATACAAAACGTCGTCAATGGTCAGAATGGTGGCAAGAAATGGCAACAGTGGATGATCAATTTTCGAGGAAAATCATCTTCAGTGATGAGGCACATTTTCACCTCAGTGGATTCGTCAATAAGCAGAATTGCCGCATTTGGGCGAATGCTAATCCAAGAGTGATTGTCGAAAAACCAATGCACCCACAAAGAGTGACTGTTTGGTGTGGTTTATGGGCTGGCGGCATCATCGGGCCGTATTTTTTCCAAAATGAGGCCGGTCAGGCAGTTACTGTGAATGGTGTTCGCTATCGTGAGATGATAACGAACTTTTTATGGCACGAATTGGAAGGTATGGATGTGGACGATATGTGGTTTCAACAGGACGGTGCCACTTGCCACACAGCTAACGAAACAATGGCTATTTTGCGCGACAAATTCAATGGCCGTGTTATCTCACGTGGTGGCGATGTCAATTGGCCGCCAAGATCATGTGATTTGACACCGTTGGACTTCTTTCTTTGGGGTTATTTGAAAGAAAAGGTGTACGTCGATAAGCCAGCAACAATTCAAGAGCTAAAGGATGAGATAATTCGGCACATTAACGGCATAGAACCCCAATTATGCCTCAGCGTCATCGAAAATTTGGACCATCGGATGGAGGTGTGCCGCCGAGGTCGCGGCGGCCATTTGGCCGATATTTTGTTCCATACATAATTGAACCATACCATATTATCATAATAAAAAGAAATGACAATAAATTCCTAAGTAATTTGTGTTTAAAGAATTGATAATTTAATGAAGAAATTAAAGAATTTTTTATTTTACTTTTAAAAACTTTTTTTTTTGTCACAATCAGTGAATTCGAAATTAACAAATTAACCATTTTACAAAATTAATCCCAACTTGTCCAATAAATTTGGTTACGAAGCACTATAAGAATAGGAATTCACATAAAAAAGAATGTCCAGATATGTCATAGCACGATGTAAATTTACAATGTGTGGGAAATATGTTTGAATTTTATATTTAAAAAAATGTAAGCAAATTAGATTGCAATTTATACTCATCGGTGTATACATTCATGACTATAAAATTTACAAACGTCACAACAAAAGGTTCTTGCAAGGAAAAGATAGCGATTTGGAGACTCACTAACGTCACAGAATTTTCAAACAAAACTGTGATGCCCGCCGTAAGCACTAGATGGCCGGCTACAACACTAGATAAGTTGTAGGGTATTCATTGATTTAAGAGCAGCAGAAAAAGCTATTTCAGCTGGAAATATGACTGAAGTATTTTCGCCTACTGTGTTGAGAAAAATCAAGTACGAAGCTAATAAATGAAAGGAATTACATGAAGACAACGTTGATACATTAATGTTTTAAGACAAAAATTTTGATAAATGAAGATAATAGGAAAAAAATTGCCTGGATTCATTAGAAGAATAATTTTTTTCCATTTGCAATTGTCTTAATATATGAAGAACAAATGAGTATTTATAATGTCTTAAGCAGAAAAAACAACTTATTAATATTTATTGACGCAACGGATAGCGTAATAAAACGTCTAAATTTGTGCTCGAAAAAAGTTTATTATACTGCAGTGACCCATAATGACAATTTTCAAGCGATTCCAATTGCTTCTTGTATAGCTTCCAAACACATAGTTAATGAAATAACGTTATTTTTTACTGATATTGATAATTTAAAGTTGCTAAATCATAACTGTTGACAACAGCAAAGGTATAAATGCTAGAGCTATAAAAGTATTTCATAATGATAGTAACTTCATAAATTAATAAATCGTATAAAGTAGAAGCTAATCAAACACCTTCACAATTTACAACAGTTGTGCACATTTCTACAGCTCATTTTGTAAACCAGATCTTGAAACGTCTACCGCAGAAAAACACTTAAAATAGGTATATTGTCATTTATATACATGGATTATTTTAAAGTACAAGAAAATTTGTTTAAATCCTAGATTACACTGTTAGGATATAAATTCCATTGTGAATAAAATAAATAAATAAATCCTTGAAAGTAAGGCAGTTAAGTTAGATATTGAAATCATTGAGAATGTATCTGAAAAGAATCAAAAATATTTTAACAGATCCAAAAATTTAATACTCGGTATCATCATGCTATTACATAAAATTTACGAAAATAACAGATGACAAAAAAAAGTAAATAATGTAGCAACACTGGACAAATAATTTTTACAATCCAGGCTTTTCATTCAATACTGCGTTCCAATTTGGCCACTTTGGACGAATCAACTGATTAGATAAACTACTATTCAGTTAAAACAGGAAGAAAAATTAAGATTAACAAATGCCATCGTCGAATCTAGATTTGCATACGAAAAGAAATTAGTCTTTCAAAAGACAAAAAATATTAAGGTCTGTGATTCTTGTCAGAACTTATTCAATTTACGTATGTCAAAAATCAAACGATATTTATTTGAATTGAAGTATATGAAAAATATTATCGCGAGGGAAAGAAAATATTCTCTCAGAAACAATAAAAAAGGTAATACAAATGAATGATCAATGTACACAAAGAGACGTTCGAAAATAATTCTAACGATATAAATGAAAATTTGCAAGCATTAAATTTAATATTAATTTATTTCAGAATGGGAAAAAAATAAAATAAAACAAATTTCGAAAAAAATTCAGCAATCTTTAAAAACACGCAGCTGAAACATTAAAACATCAAGAAAATTTTCACGAATAAGAAAAGGACAATAATTCTAGACGATTGAAAAGATTATGATAAAACGACCTAAAAAAAATAAAATACATCTAAATACATTGAATAAAAATCAATGGTTAAACTATACAATACAAATGAAAATCTTGTAAATGGAAAAAGTGAAATGAAGGAAAGTCTGATATTACAGTTCTTATTCCTAGTCTCCATTTGCAGTACCTGTACTACTCTACTTTCGAGACACCAATAAGATAACGTATGGGCAAACGTTATGGAAAAATAACTTACTAGTTGCAATAAACAGCGAATATGAAAAACAAATATCTCTGGTGTAGTAGGAAAGCACTGAATGCTTATTAACAAACTTTAATCAACTAAATGTATTATTATTCTCTATCATACAGAAAATTATCAGAACAAGGTAAGGATACCTTTAACAAACCTACTGTATGCGAAATACCCGTCGCAACCATATTTTGTTGTGTATATATATATATATATATATATTATATATATATATAATATATATATATATATATATATATATATATATATATATATAATATATATGCTTGAAAATTACTTCCAACTGAGATATACAAACAGATGATAGTCAACAATCCATCTTTGCCTTACTTCTACGGTATACCGAAAACTTCATAAACCCAATGTCGCAATGCGCCCCATCATTTCATGCACCAATGATAATTTCTGCAAACTTAACAAATGGTTGACCAAAATTCTCTCTCCCCTACTTGGCACTAATTTCCAATTCCCATATAAAAAATTCATCACATTTCAGAGAGCGCATTGGTACTACCATCCCATCTAATCCCTCTCTCATTAGTTTCGATGTTACCAGTTTGAACACTAATATACCTTTTACCGCACTTTTTAAATTTTCTTACAACAAAATTAAGAGACATGGATTTACCCATATCCCATTTAATAATTTTATACTACTCACAGAACTTTGACTTAAATAAAACGTTTTCTCATTTAATAATAAATTTTATAAACATTTTGGTAGTAGTATGAGTCCCATCATCGCTAACATTTATATGGAGTTTCATGAATCCCAGCTACTTCCAAATATACCCCTTTTCCATTCTATACACTCTTAGTTTAAATATGTTGATGACATACTCGCAATAGTACCCAAGAACTTTCCCATCCTCCCCTTCTTAACACATATGAACAATCTGATCCCCTCCATAAAGTTCACTTATGAACTTCAAATCAACAATATCATTTCTTTCCTAAATCTATCCATTGTACAAATAATATATATATAATATATATATATATAATATATTATATATATATAATATATATATATATATATATATATTATATAATATAATATATATATAACTTTATCGTAGTTTCTTCCACTTAAAATTCTTTAATATCTTTACGGAAAATGTTTAAAAAAAAAATTTCCATGCGTTTTCTAGATAGAGGGAAATAAATATATGAGGTTTCATTACTCCATTTCTGAGTCAGAGTCCTCTTATTAAGTATGGTCATTGTCTATACCTCCAAAAAGGATTGTATTAAGCTCTATAAATATTCTTCAACTTCTCAATACTGCGTTGGGTGTTAAACTTTATGACCAACTTCATAATGAATTTAAATAGGTCTTCTCGTATATATATTATATATATATATATATATAACTATATATATATATATATATATATATATATATATATATATATATATATATATATAAATATATAAATTGCTTAGTGACTTTCACTAATGTTGTTAAATTTACGAGCGAAAAGTAATCCTGATTTGAAGATTTCTTCGATGTGGAATATAGCGAATATAGTGTACTATATGAGGACGATGTTCACTGCGAGAATAAGCTTTTTCAGATAAATTGTTTTTCTCACAGCTTATAAACGAATTAGTTTAATGTTACGCTACAAGAGCTTTCAAGATACAAATTCTACTTTAATAGTGAAACGAAATGCTCTATAGGTAACAATCTTAAGAATATTCCCGATTTTCAGTTAGTGTCACTCGTCTTTTATATTGACACAAATAAACGAATTTGGTAAGCGATTTTCAAAAATATGAAAATATTTCTATTCTATAAAGTTTACAAAGGATGAATTAATTCTTTGAAAGAATTCGAAGCATAAGTTTAAACATAACTAGTGTTAAACTTGAAGGTGTCAAACTTGATTTATACAACACTAGAAATAGTTCTTCACTCGACTTTTTTTTTTTTTTTTTTTGAGAGCGGACCTCACCACGAGGGCATATGCCGTTCTTCCAGGCAGACAAAATACTGCCCTTCTGGCCATCACGAGTGAACCACATGCAATGAGAGCTTGTGATGCTCTAAACAAGAATTCATGACTCAACGGAATCTTAAACAAGTGAAGAATTTATATCTTGACAAACTTTGCTTTTGACAGCCACACGTCTCCAAATTCTTTTTTTCCTCTCTCTAGATTATTTAATTTAGGTACCACTAATATATATATATATATTATATATATATATATATATATATATATATATATATATATATATATATATATTATACCCCAGCCGATCGTAACGAAATTTACTTTATTTGTGGAACATGACACCTAAAAAACAAACGAAAAAACAGAAAAAGCCAAGAAACGAAAGGGAAATGTTGTCTACTTTTAAAAACCGCAAAATTCTGAAATGTAACCAATTTGGCGAGAGTATATTTTATAAATCTCGTATACGGTTCATGTCTTTTTCCTTATTTTTTTCATAAATTAGTTCGACTTTACCTAATCTTGACTTGCAGGTAAATGTAGGCGAACTGCCAGCAAATATATATTAAAAAGTTTATTGCAACAAAAATTTGCAAAAAACCAATTTGGCTATAAAAAATTGCCACGTAAAAAAATAAAGAGCCAACAAAAAAAATTTGCTATAAAAAATCGCCTTACTGTAGATATATTAATAAGACATACTCAGCGTTTTCTTGAAATGAAAAAAATTATGTTCCAAAAAGAGATCCCGTTTACATCATTCGTTATTAGAAAACGGAGATACAAAGACCGGTAATGAACCCAGAAGAAAAAGTTGTGGGGTGGGGGAGTAGAGCTCTCAAGATTATAGAAATTCGCTTCCGATTGAACAGGTGGGTTTGACGTTTTTAAAATGAGGGAAGCAAAGAAACCATAAACCATTAGCGACGAAATCACCAGCTGCAATCGGAATCACATCCAAAATACTGTGAATCGTTAATTTCTTAATAATTAAAAAACTACATATTTCACAGTGCGGATTGTTACATTTTTGCGACTAAAAAAAAAACTTTAAATTT
>SEYY01021865.1:0-10000 GCA_009176605.1 Armadillidium nasatum
TCTTAGTTTTAGCCCTAGAACACTAATGATTAGTTGATTCTACCCCACTTCAAACTTTGTCATGAGATTTGTATTTGCTTATACTTATATTTTTACATCTGCTTGTAGATTCCTATAGCTTCATTATTTGCAAAGAGAGAGTGGAAAGGAGTTGTTTGGATCAGTCTGCTTTGTGTTAGATAATGTGCCTTTTGGACTGAAATTCACCATCCATTAGTAATATTGGAAGGATTAAACTAACATTATTTATTAAAGTGTTCTTACCCACAATGAAGCTCACATAACTTACCAACATGTGCCAAAGCTCAGTTCTCAAAAATTTAAATAAAAACTTATTTTAATGTTATCTAGCCCTTCATTCATTGTCACAAAATAAATAATGAATTTTGGGTTATTTTTATTAACCAATTTACATATACCTATATATATATTTTTATCATTACGCATGTAAATGAAAAAAGATTTTTTTATTTAATTAAATTTTTAAAAATGGGGTAATATTTTCCCCCAGTTAATAAAATTGTTACAAAAATAAGCATTAGTGTTCTAGTAAGAAGGTATAGCCAAAGATAGATTCAGACAGAAGCAGGCTTGAGGCATTTGAGATTCAGTGAGCCTCTGATTCATATAAATTACAATTTATTGCAAAAAAAGCAACAAATCACCAAATTTACAAATGAACGTAAGCTTTTCACATACAATTGGAGCAGACAAATCATACATACATTGTGTAATTTTAGTTCCAATACATAGATACATAAACACTAAAAAAACTACAATAGCTTCTTTTTTTTTTTGTTTCTGAGAGCAGACCTCACCTCTGAGGGCATATACCGTCCCTTCAGGCAGACAAAAACTGCCCTTCAGGCCATCACCAGTTCAGAGCGAGTGAACTGGACGCTCTCCTACAATAGCTTCAAAGAGTATCTTTATACCAGGGTTGGCAGGTGTGGGGCCTAACCAGAAAGAAACCCACCCAGGTTTTTTCAAAAAAGTCCACTTGAAAAAACTTGCTATTTTCCCCACTCAGGTTTTTGTCCTTTTTTAGCTAGATATTTGTAAATTCATTTGCTTAATATATATATATATATATATAATTATATTATATATATATATATATATATATATATAATATATATATATATTATATATATATATATTATATATATATATATATCAAAAACAATTCCATTTCCATTAGGGAAGGTGGTGGATCAAGAAATTCAAGACATATTATATATATATATATATATATATATATATATATATATATATATATATATATATATATATATATATATATTTTTTTTTTTTTTTTTATGCAGCTGCAGGGTTTATTTAATTATTAATTTCAATGTTTTGAGTTGTTTCAATTACAGTCGAAGCCTTCTTCACAGTAAACAAACCAATGTTGAAAACCCTTCATTTGAGAGAACTTGTGACAGCTCAGTAAATTGCAAGAAAAATTGACAAAACCCTGTGGCAAATTGCTCTTTCAATGCCGATGATTTTTAAAAACTGATTTTTGATAAAACAAATATTCATTCCTCATGCAAATTCTCAAAGTTAAACCTCACTCCTTTTAAAAGTTGTGGGTAAACTTGACCAGGCTTACTAGCAATATTGTCATGATGAATCGAAATGGTAGTTTTAAACAGAAAGGAAATATTCCTTTTAGATCAAGTTGAAAAATTTTTTTTGTTTTGTTTTGTTTTTCGTAACAAACCTCACCGACGAAGGCATATGATTATATTTTTCCACAAGATGCGAAAAGTTTCGATATATATATGATAAAATATTTTTTTTACGAGAGTATCGAAATATTTGATGATATTTTTAAAACGATATTATCAGATATTTTATCCTCAGTATCGAACACAAATTTTTTTTTATTTACTTTTTTTTTTTTTTTTTTTTTTTAAATAAAATATAGAAAGTCTAGCTTTTTTTTACTTATAATCTTTTCTTCAGTCTCTTCTGCCAGTCGAAATGTTGCGTCACTCTCTCCTGTAACTATCGCTTTACAATGGACACTGCTCTTCTAACTCTCTCGTCGATACTCCTCCACTGAGAAGGGCTCGTGCGACTCGACTTTTACACAGTCTATCCTTTTCTTGTCCACTCTGACCCCAGACCAAAACTTTGATACCAGGCAGCCAAAATACTTCCCTTCGATCAGGCCGTCACGAGTTCAGAGAGAGGGAAACACGTCCAAATGCAAATGAGAGCTCGTGATATATATTCGTGATATATGGAAACTAAACGAAATAACAATTTTTACGATGTAGTTTGTCACTAAATTTAAAGAAGTAACTGGTTTACTTAATGGTGGTTTTTTCAGCCCTGATCTTAATGAAATAATTTGTAAGTCGAAACAACTTTTAATTAATTTCAATACTGTGAAGACAATATTAATTTTGTACAAAAAAAAAAAAAAACCTTCTAAAAACAATCCTGTAGATAAAAATTAGGGATGTGAGATGCAGAAAACTTTCGATATATCGATATAATATTTTTTTACGATAGTATAAAAAAATATTAATGATATTTTCAAACCGAATATCGGTATTATCTGTCTCGAACCACGATATTTTTTACTTTTAGAAATTTTGTTTTCTCTCCTTTATATATATATATATATATATATATATATATATATATATATATATATATATATATATATATATATATATATATATATATATATATATATATATTTCTCTGTGGGCAAAGTCCGGAGGCCTACCAATTTCCACCAAAGTTGGGGAATAGTTGGAAATCTAGTCGCTAATACATATATATATATATATATTATATATATATTATATATATATATATATATATATATATATATATATATATATATATATATATATATATATATATATATATATATATATATATATATATATATATATGCTTTGTTTTATATCTATGGATTTCTTTTTATCTATTTTATAAAGGAGCAAAAAAACAACTTAAAATTTCCAGAAGTAAAAAAAAAAAAAAAATCTTTGATTTGATACTGAGATAGAATATCGATATATCGGCTTTGAAAATATCATCAATATTTTTTTTATACCATCGTAAAAAAATATTGATATCGATATGTATTGAAACTCTTTTTCAACATCCCTACCTACCTAGAGCATATTTGTGTTTTGTTATTGTTTGATTACAGGCTGCATATTGGCCATTTCAAATATTTATTTAGATTATGGCTAGGTAGGCCATCCACATTTTCAAAAATTCAGTCATTCTCTGGTATATCAGCCAATTTCAAAATTCCAGTTATATAATGCCTAGTAAGCCATTTGAAGTTTTCAGCACTTGTAATTTTAGGGCCATTTTGGTCCACTTCAAAATTTTAAAACGTTCCACTTTCATTTGTGTTTTGACCAAAGTAAGCAAAACCTCAAAAAATTTAAATTTTATTTTAGGCTATATAAGCCATTTTCAAATTTTCAAAGTTTTGATTAGTCTTGGATGAATAGAATAGGCAAACTTGAAATTTTAAAATTTCTACATTTGGCCATTTAGGATGTGTAACTTTCAATCTTTGCCATATAAGCCAACTTCACTATTTAAACATTTTGATAAATTTTAGCCATATAGGCTACACATTCGAAATTTTTATTTTTGGTCATTAGGTAATAGTTCTAATCAAAATGTCAAATACAGATGTTCAGTCTCTCCTAGACAAGATCAATTTAATATGTAAGCCATTCCTTCAAACTAGGGCTTCTCTCAAGACTAGAATTGATTATTTTTTTTATGCATATAGATGGTTATGGTATAGATAAGAATCCATCATATTTTGAGAGTATAAGAGCCGAATTTTTTTGTAAATGAAAAATTAAAAATAGAATTTATATTTTTAGCTACAAGATAGGTATAAAATATTTTAAATTTTCTAATCTGATTTGGCAACATTGTAAAAAAACAGTTTCTTTAGCAATTTTATAGCAAAATGTTTATTTCTTTCCAGACATATCTTTTATTTAATAATGTTGGAAAAAAAAAAAAGTCACATTATTAGTCAGAAGTTGAAGTCTTTGCAGATTGGTTAAATAAATTCATAACTTTCACATTTCTGCCGTAAAAAGAAAATTTTAAAACCATATATACAGTTTGAGACTCAAGAATGGTAGAATTCTTATATATAATTTTTTTGTAACAAAATTAGACTATAGTAAATATAAAAATTATGGATTGCTCTATTGAAATTATTGGTGAAGTTATACCTGAGAAATCAAGTAAAGAAGAGGGAGACAAGCAAGAAAATGAATTTGAAGTTGTTTATGATGCTTCTGCATCCAAGAAGGTTATTCAGGTTTGTGTTGTATATTTCATGTTTAAAGCTAAATTGATATTTTTTGTATACTGTAAAATATATTAAAAGTTTATAGTCATATGTAAAAATTGGAAAATACCAGTGTTTTGTGATTTTTGGATGTAATTTAGGTTCCAGAATTACTGAATAAAAATTACTAGTACATTGTTGAGGTATCAGGTAATTGTGGTTTTGTTGTATTTAGCTATCTGTAAATTAGATAAGACGCAAGAAAGACTGAAGTGGAAAATCAATGTAATGCAAAAAATTAATTTTTAATTAAACATTTTAGGCAGACATGTAGTTTGATATAATTTCTATAAAATATTTATAAAATGGTACCATATAATAATGTATCATGATTTGCATTCATTTCTTAGAATGAGAAATTGTATGGTATTGTGTAAGATGTTAAGAATTAAAAAGACAAAGCAAAACTGCAATTGAAGAATAAGTTTTTCATACCTGTTTCTTGTATTAAAGGTGCAGCAAAGTTGAATTGCGAAGGACATTGAGAAATTTGTGTATGTTGGTTCAAAGAAATACTTGGATATTACATACCTTACACAGTATACTTCACACTTGTATGCAGTATAGATTTTTATCTTACTAGAATATAAATTTGAATATAGAAAAATGTGATCTTCCAACATAGGAAGGACAAAGCCATAGTTCAAGAAAGGCAAATGTTAGTGAAGATGAAATTGCCTTTTTTTTTAGCCAAGAGTGGAGGTTCTGGGATGCAACTTAAAATGAATTTAAGAAACAGAAAAAGATGTATAAGGAGAGAGGTGAAACTCTTTGATTTGAGGGATTAAGAAATGAGGTAAAAAAATCAGAGATGGGTATTGAGAATCTTGAAAGGAACAGCTGCAGAGTTCTTGAGAAGGCGATTAATTTTCAAGACTTTAGTTACAAGGAATGTAAAACAAAGATGATAATTTTGAGAGAATGGAACTTTACAATGCTGTCAGAGAAGGGAGTCATTAGTCTCGTTACTGATACCATTGAGGGAAGATCGTCTTTTTTTGGGGGGGGGCATCATTATTTATAATAGTGAAGCTCTTCAAAGTAGCACACTTCATTCAGTTATTAATAGTGGATGTAAGGCTTAAAAGACATTTTTGTTTTAAGGAAAGAAGAATGCAAAAGTTTATATCTTGTATTATTATATTGATTGAAATCAATAATTAAAATAAATTAGGCCCTAGTTTTACTTTCAAATACTATTCTCTCAGTAAATGGTTGATTCTAATGGTTTATTATAGGACATTGACTGAAGGGTTATATATATATATATATATATATATATATATATATATATATATATATATATATATATATATATATATATATATATATATATATATATATATATATATATATATATATATATTATGTCAACATGCTTATGCTTAAGTAAATAAAATTTTTAGTATCATGATGACCAAAATGCTATGCAAATCTTCAAGTAACATTTTTGACACTATAGCAATTGGAATATATACTACATTTATGTCAGTAATATAATGAATTTTGATTATTTTGTTTCTGTATCTGTTAAAGATTTAACTAAATTGGATTTGTTTACATTCTGTTCAAAGCTGAGACACTTCAGTATTGTTCATATGCTTGACAAAAATATTACTGAAAATGTGAAACTTTCGTTTTCTGGAAGCTTTTGAAAATATAAAATTGATAAGATAATTAACTTCCAAAGTGAGTTTGTGTATTTATTTTTTGCCATTTTAATGCTGTCCTTCAGGCTCATTGTTAAGTTAGATGATGATCTGAATATTTTGTTTTTGTATGGAATAAACTGAAAACCAAACTAGTAGCTGAAAAAGAGCTGAAGATTGTCAGAGTATACAAAGATTTTTAAAAGATATTTTAATTTGCTACTTATTAGTTATGTACTATAATAATAAAAATAAATTTCAGTGTCTTATTTTAAATGAATAAATAATTTTCATATTGTCAATTTTATAGCTTTAATATAAAGATTTATATATAATTATTTTTTAGTACATTTAAGAATCAAGTCTTATTAATCTTTTTTAAAATTTTTTATTTTATTTAAATGTCCACCTCTCATGGGCACTGCTCTATTTGAGGGGAGGAACTTTTCTAGGTAGATTATACCTAGGATCCGAAAGTGGGATCTAACCAGAACCCAAGCATCTGAGTCAGTCTGCAATCATTAGAACAAAATCATTATGGTAGCTGGTAATAAGGAATCTGTATACTATATAATGAAGTTATATTTAATTCTGTTGTTAATCATATTTTTCTTCTCAAAATTAGGCGAATGATATTCCAGTTCATTGACTGACTCATTTTAATATTCAAAATAAAATGACACTGACTACTGATTGACTACGTTCAATCAGATATGTTATATTTGCTCTCAAATATGGGAATACAAACTTTGTTTAAAAAAATAAATCAATAAAAAATATAAAAAATAAATTAATAATTAAATCCTTTTGAAGTATAACAGGACCTTGACCAAAAAGTGAACATTTAAAACTTTCTAAATTCTGTAAACCCAAGTAATAAAATAATAATAATTTGATATTTAATTTTTACTTAATTTTTATGAAAAAAGGTACATGTATTTTTATTTTATATAAAATGGCCAGCTGCCTATTATCCATATTTTTTCTTCGAAAATTTAACAGGACTTTAATTTTTTTTTTTTTTTTTACTTATCAAAAAGATTTGCTTTGCCAAATTGTGTCACCTGCTGCAACTAGTTAACCACCCCTGAAATATGTATATAGCTAATGTATAAAGATTTCCTTTTTCCTGGTGAATCCAATTAACAAACTTTGTAGATTTTAATATTTATATTTATTATTATTATTATTATTATTGCTTAGGATTCTACACCTCTTCGAAGGAGACCCTTAAGGCAGAGGAAACCAATTCGACTACTTAGAGAAGAACAGCAACTTGAGGAACCTAAAAAAAGGAAATCTCTCCTTAAGCCAAGAAAATCAAGACTAAGACCATTATTGAAAATGGGTTTAAATGAAAATCAGACTTCTTCGCCTGCTTCTGGAAGGAATGTCAGGAATTAAGCAGACAATGAAAGGTGTAAAAAGAAAATCAGAAGAATTTTCGAGTAGCAGCACCACACGGAAAAATCTGAAAACGCAAGCAACTGTTAATAAACGAAAAAAGGTAATTGTATTGTGTATTAATTTAGCACCCTTTCCTCCCAAATATAATATTTCTAGAGTTTTTTTCAGAGTAGATGGTTGTATCTATGAACCCATCTAAAGAACTAAGTTTCAAAGATTTTTGTTAGAAGTTTCAAATTAATATGAATATCGCGACCCTATGCAATAGTTCTTAAGTAAATATATAAATAATTAATGATTATATATTTCAACCTTCATGATATCAAATAATTTATTTTGGTCATTAGCATAATTATTTATACAACTCTTATCGTCTAAAAATGTTTAAGCATAGTATGATTTAGGTTTGAAAATGTATACAATATTGTGGTATCATCTTTATTTCATATTCTTTAGGCTACAAAGATAGTTTATGTAGGGTTCGTGAATGAAATAACTTAAGGAAAGTTAAGAGGAATGGGGAGGGGTTCACTTATCTCATAAACACACGTGCCATATTTTGTACATTTTTTTTATCACACGTAGTTCATAAACAGTTAATTTTGCTTATTTAATTGTTCAGAATTAACAGAAAACAAGCTTTGTAATTTTATCCTTATTTTTGACAAAGATTAAATGGAAATTAGATTTCAGAAAATGGTTAAGATATTGTTATTTTGTTTTTAAACTTAGGCAACAAGGATACTATTTATTTACCATAATCTACTATTAACAAGTACAATCAGATTTTAGTATTGCTGCGATAAAGTTTCAAAAATGTGAGGAATGTATAATTAAATTTGGAGTTTTAAGTGTTGACATAAAAATTAATACGATATTAAGCTTTCCATTCTGTAGTTTGCAGCATATTAAAATTTCCCATATATAATTATTAGTAGGTATGAGTTGATAGTAAATTTGCCGGATACCATATATCCAACAGTGGCAGTTTAAAAAAAAAAAAAAACGAGATCTGATATACCAGTTAAAATTGCTGGATATTCCTTTAAATTCAAATTAATTGCTAGTTTTAAATAGGGCCTTTATATATATATATATATATATATATTATATATATATATATATATATATATATATATATATATATATATATATATATATATATATATATATTATATATATATATACAAAATATAGGAAAAACCTTGTAAATGCATGAATTTATTCTTAATATGGTGTTGGATCACCTTTGACATTCATAAAAGCCTGAATTCTTCTGTAAATGGGCAAATATAAGTCCTTGATAGTGCATAATTGGATGTTATACCATTCCTAAAGGCAAAAGTAGACAAGATTCTAATAGGGATGCTGGTGGTGAATACAATCCCTTGTACTTACATTTTCGTGCCTGGTAATAATTGAGCTTGCAGAATACATGATATGACTGCCCAAACCATGTTTGAATCTCTTCCATGTTTCATTTGACAGTCCAGATCATATTCCTGGGATGGTGTTCTCCAGACGTAAACTTGGGGAAAAAAAAGCTGGGAACAGTGTGATTGTCTAAACATCTGTCTTCCATTGGTAGGTAGTCCAATCCTTTATGAGTCCTGCACCACTCTCTCCACTTTCTGATAATTAAAATTTACAAAATCTTTTTTGATTGCAACATGCCCACGAATATTCAGTCTATTAAGTTCTCTTCTCACTTTTTACGCCGACAGGGTTTGCAAGAGTGGTATTTAGCTTTGGAGTTACTTTTGCAGCTGTTTTTTTTATTTTATTGTTACAATTTTCTGCAGGTTCTAGTCTGTTTGTCACTCAATTTCGATTTGAATGATCTTTTTCCTGTAACAATATTGACTCATGACCTTTGAGAGTGTCTGGGAATCAACAATTTTCCCTCTTTGAAACTCTGTAAACTTGGATATACCTTATTTGTACCAGAACAGAATTTTGACCACAGATGTATTAGCAAATTTTTCATATGCAGTCGTTGTTTGAGAGTGTGAAGTGAATGTAGTTTCCAGTTGCTTTTCCATTGATATTCCCAATGCAGCAAGAGAGCATTTTAGTGTCAGATACTAAATTTTTTTTTTTTTTTTTTTTTTTTTTTTTTTTTTTTTTTTTTAAATTAATCTGGGTGTTAGGCTGTTTGGATTAAGGACTAGATTTTTCCTGTTGTACTTAAAAGGTATTTGAGAATTTTTTTTTGGTTAAGCTTATTCTATTGTTAACGAGACAGCTTGAGTATAATCTTATGTGATTATTTTTTACTGTTTGAATAAATGAATACTGTGTAATAATTATTATATTGATACTATATGTAACCATTTTTTGTGTTATGGAGAGCATGATAGATTGTTGGCGATAAGATAGAAGAGAGGGGAGGTAGAAAAAATTTGGAGAAACCATATATATATATATATATATATATATATATATATATATATATATATATATATATATATATATATATATATATATATATATATATATATATATCTTGCTGCAGTATTTGTATTTTTTTTCATGTTTTCTATTTCTTAATCATTCATACTAGAAAGAATAACAAAAATTG